>JASDQU010237789.1:0-12727 GCA_032191745.1 Picea mariana | reverse complement strand
GAGATTTCAGAAGTTCGGAGACCCGAAGGAGATCTCGACCATTGATCGAGAAAGGGGATGCATAACCGTTGATGTGGTTGAAAGGTCAAATTCACAAAGTGAACGAGGACCGTGGATGTGATGAGGGACACACGTCAGTGGATTTTCAACTCCGAAAGTTTGGCGTATGGGAAAAGCGAGGTTTGAGATTTGAAATTCTCGGAGCTCGGATCATGAAATAAATCACAGTCGTTGATTTAGGGAGGTTAGATCTGATTCTCATATCATGAAAGGACATATCTGAATCGTCTGTTCAGGAGCACCATCAAGATCATAAGATCGATGGTCCCGTCACATTGTGGGGCCAAAACATGCTCAGGCCTTAATTTTTCTTGAGCAGGCCGCAATTGAAACCACGGTTTTGGAGAAAGGACAAGTGGAGGCTTGTAGTGAATTGCAGGGTGAAAAGAGGGTTTCCCTAAAACCGCCTATGGACGCGCCCGCAATCATGTTGTCACGTGAAGTTCATATCCCAAGTTCATATTGTGAAACAGGGATAGCTCTCACTAGACCGAGGTCGAGAAGCGTCTTTTAAAGAAGCCAAAGATGACTCTTTGTAACTGATGGAATGAAGTGATTGTATCTGCCAGAGAATTTGAGGAGCTGGAGATTCTTGAGGTAACTGCCAATGGAATGAAGACTCATCATAGAGACGATTGGAAAATGGAAAAGTGTCGAAGACTGTAACTGCCAGAGAAGACAAAGAATCTCAGGATAATGACCACTGATGAAGAACAGTCTCAGTATGATCGCCAGAGAGAACGAAGAGTTAGGTGCATGATCATACATGGACTTGGCATGATAAATATATGCAGAACATAGAAGAGATGGTTGCTTCTATTGAGAGTAATTCATGCGGGTAGAAGCATATGATGTGTGCAGCAGTTGAAACACATAGAAAAGGTGTAGTGCATAGAATGGAAATAATACACAGAGCATAAAGTGTAGAAGAAAGACATAGAACATAAATTCACATCTAAGAGAGGAAGAGAAAGTCGAGGTGCACATGCAGAGACAGAGCAGAAGATCAGAAAGCTCAAGAAGAAGCAAGAAGACACTGATGCAGGTAGAGCAGAGCAGTGTAGCAGAACAATGATGAGACTGGTAAGCCATTGATAAATACTGTATCACTATGATAAATTTAAGAAAGAAAACATTTATATTTTAGGGTGGTAGAGAGGTTCCAGGGACGATTGTTGTCCTGAGAGTTTCAAGTTGGTTCTTGAACACAGGGAGTTGTAGCTTCCATCTGGTTGCAGGGAGAAAAACCAGGGTGGTAGGGTGGTGTAAGGGAGAAGTATTGTTCTCTATTATACAGGTTGGTGCCTGTGTAATAGAGAACAATAGTCATTTGGAGTGTGTTCATCATAATCTTTTTCACATTTAAATGCAATAATCATCTAAACTTTGCTGCATAGTGGCCTCATATATTTGTTTTCTTATGATATCACCAATCTTCCCTATATTGTGATCAATTTGAGAAACATGATAATCTTATATATTATTTTCTTTATTTATGTATAACATTGTAAATATATTGTATTTATTTATTTAATGGTTCCTAGTCCCTTTCTCATAAACTTTTCTTTTTTGTGATTATACACTTTGTTAAAATTGTATTTTCATCATTTTAGTAATATAATTACAAATGAGCACCACCACTTTAAATATGCAAGGGGATTTATCCTCATGATGTTGTTGTTGAAATATTCAATAATTTCAATCATCAACATTTTTTGGCGACCATACTAGGGAGAACAAAAGGCTAGTTTTCTAGACCAAAACTTTAATGACTCGACCAGAATCGAATCAACCTCATTTACAAGTAGGATTCAAAAATCAAGGAATTATTTTTCATCAATTGTATGATTTGGTGATAACAACAACAAAAATTTGAGAAGAACTTGAAAGATCCTAGGAAACTATTGCTCGTGAAGAATAAATAGTAATTTCTCATAGACAAAGAAAATTGCAGTAAATATTTGAGAGGCTTGAATCATATAAATGTCCAATAACAAGAAGTAAACTTAAGAAACTCATGATTCATGAAGTTGGCCAAAGTTTGAAATCAGAAACAAGTGAGATACTAATGGGTGATCGAACATAAATAAATGAGATTCCTAATGAAGAAAGAGAAATAAATGACAAACAAATAAACCCAAGAAAAAGGGATAGGTCTAGCCCACTTAATTTACATGGAGAGCAACACATATTTCTTACCCTGATTCAAGGAGTTCTACCTATATTTTCAGGTGATGAGATCATGGATCCAAAAATACACATGGATCAATTTCTAAGTGTCTATGATATTCATTTGATCGAACAAGATGATGTGATGGTCATAGTATTTCTGCAAACTCTTATAGGTCCAACCTATGAACGGTATCTTTCTCTCCCAGCTCAATCAATTAGCTCATTTGATTATTTATAAAGTATGTTCATGAATATGTATGCACCTCCTATTTCATATCATACTATGCTTACTCAGTTTACCCAAATTTACCTCAAAAAAGGAGAAAGAATCAAGAATTTTAATTTAGGATTCTTTAAGACATTGAATCAAATCCAAGAATCCCAACACCCAAATCATCTTGTCATATTTGTATGTTACAAAAATTCCATGCCTTCAAATGGAAATTATGTAATCAGAGCCTCACAAATAAATGATCTAAATGAGGAAATCTAGAAGGCAACATAAATGGAAGAATGCATGTTAGAGACCAATGTTGATCTTAGAGCCTATGAATGGTATCTTTCACTCCTGGCTCAATCAATTGGTTCATTTGATTATTTATAAAGTATGTTCATGACTATGTATGCACCTCCTATTGCATATCATACTTTGCTTACTCAATTTACCCAAATCCATCTCAAAAAAGGAGAAAGAATCATGGATTTTAATTTACAATTCTTTAATACATTGAATCAAATCCAAGAATCCCAACACCCAAATCATCTTGTCATATTTAGCTGTTACATGAATGTCATGCCTTCAAATGTAAACTATGTAATTAGAGCCTCACAAATAAATGATCTAAATGAGAAAACCTAGAAGGAAACATAAATGGAAGAATACATGTTAGAGACCAATGTTGATCCTGAAATAATTCTTGGAAAAGTACAAAGACAAATGTCCAGTCTGTCCATATCACCTCAAGGACCATCTACTTCAAGAAGTTCTGAGAATCGAGCAATTGGGGGAGGAATTATTCATGGTATTCCACCTAATGTTATAAATGACCCTAGAAGTTCCCAATAAACAAGACAAAATATAGAGATGGATTAGATGAGTAGAACAATTAGACAAATGTAGAATTAGATTACTAGACTCGAAAGAGGTGAGAATCTCATTCCACCAAATTCAAACATGAGAGCTCCAATACATGATCATAGGATATGAAACAATATAATTGAATAGCATAGACCAAGAGCACCCAGAGTTCCAAATCCTAATGTTGTTGTGCTAGAAGAAATTGTAGAAGAAGAAAAATTTGAAAAGTTTGATCAAGATGGAACATATGTTAACCGAGATGAAGTTTCAGAATCAATACAAATGGATGAAGGATCATCATATTCTTATATATTTTATTAAAAATAAGATACTGATATTTCACAAGATAATGTTGTCCAGACTAGAGCACAAGTAAATACATTCAAGACGAGGGAATAACATGAAAAAGAAAAAGAAAAATCTAATGCTCCAAAAACAATAAAACAACAAGTTGTTAATCAAATGAAGACTCCATTGCAAATGAATTATAATCCGGTTGACGAGTTGGATAAGCTCCAAATTACTTTTCCATTCATGGAGGTAGTCAAAATACCTCAAAAAAGAGAAAATATTTTGAAGATACTAGATGATACAAGTTTAAGAATAGAATTTGTTGTAATGAATACAAGGAAACAACATAATGTTTCATCAGTAAGGCCAAGGGGTAAAGTACCACCATTTTACATATCCATAGAAAATCATGATTTCACATTACACAATTTTTTGGTGGATAGTGGAGCCACTAAAAACATGGTGCCACTATCAGTGATGGAATCACTTGGAATGAAATGTATGAAAAACTATGAAACTGGAGAAAGAATATATGTCATTGATTCAAGAAAAGTTCCATTCAATGGTGAAATAAAATATTTATGTGCACGGATAAGTGCAACCCGTCATATTATAATATTTTTCACTATCATAGTTGTGTATTTTCCTCCAACATATGGTGTTGTATTGGGAAGAGATAGGTCCTCATTAGTTGGAGGGTATATTATGAATGATGGAAGTTGCATGATGTTTCCAAATAAAGATGGGACTTGTTGGCATATTTACACGAAAGTGTGTGCTTTTCATTGATGGCAAGAACATCAACGTTGATGGAAAACAAGAAAAGGAATCAATCCCAAGAGGGGTAGAGGCTTGGAAGTGTTTATGGGAAGGATGAGGGTCGAAGTAACCTCGTGGAGATAAGCCACAAGAGCATATAGATCGAGCCATCGATCTAAGAACATGATTGACAAACAAAATCTGGTTCACGTCAAAAGTTGTGAGGAGGTTACCATTCGGGGAATCTCACTTCAGAAGAATTGGCAACTTGAAAGTTGAATTACCTAAAGCCTGAAATGTGAAATTAACGTGGACCATCGAATCTGGAGAAAATCCGATAACCTTCGGATTGAATTAGTGGAACGACAGAATAAGCAAGGGTTGAGATCCGAGATCATGATCACCTGAATATTTGTTAGCCGTCAGATCGAATTAATTGAAGGTTAAGTTAAATGGGGCTAAAGGGTTGAGAATTTGATTATCCGAATACCCGTCATTCGTCAAATCAAACCTAAATTCCCATCAGTCGTTGGATCATTTTCGAGTGGAAGGATATGATAAGCGAGGTATGTGAATTTTCATCAGTCGTTGGATCATTCTAAGTGGAAGGACAAGATAATATAGAAGAGTTGCATCACAAATAGATCGAGCCATTGATCTAAGATCTTGATCCAACAGACATCATTCATTTTGGGTATAAATATGTGAGGAGGTTACTCTCCAGAAAAATCTCACTTCAAGAATTTAGTTTGAGATTTTAAATTCCCGAAGTCCGGAGACCCGGAGAGCCAAAATGAATCCTTGACCGTCGGATCATCCAAAGTAAATCTCAGTCGTCAGATCACCTGAAGAATATCTCAAGTGTTATATCATCCAAAGTGAATCTAGGTCATCTGATCCAAAGTGTCAGTTTGAGATTTGAAATCTCTTAAGTCTGGAGACCTAGAGAGACAAAATGAATCCTCGACTGTCGGATCATCCGAAGTAAACTCCAGCCATCAGATCACTCTAAAGTGGAACGACATGATAAGTTAAAGGTCATGCTAATCTCAGTGGCCAATAATCGGGCACTCAGATCTACGGTCGACATGGCATATCAGACCCCCTCGAGCTTTATTCCTTTAACCGTGGGGGGGGGGTCTCCGAGTTGGTGGTATTTTCCATGTGGGACCCTCATATGTGTCACCTTCCTGTTAAATCAGACTCCCCTCTCTCATTACCATGAGGACCGTTGATGTGATGAGGGACACACATCACTGGATTGTCAACTCCAGAAGTTTGGTGTATGGGATAAGAGAGGTTTGAGATTTGAAACTCCCAGAGCCCGGATCACGAAACAAATCACAGTTGTTGATTTAGGGAGGTTAGATCTGATTTGCATATCATGAAAGGATAGATCTGAATCAGCTATTCAGGAGCACCGTCAAGATCATAAGATCGACGATCTCATCACATTGCGTGGCCAAAACATGCTCGAGCCTTAATTTTTCTTGAGCGGGCCACAATCGAAACCACGTTTTGGAGAAAGAACGTGTGGAGGCTCGTAGTGAATTGCAGAGAGAAAAGCAGGTTGCCCTCAAATCGCCTATGGACGTGCCCGCAATCGTGTGGTCACATGAAGTTCATAGCCCAAGTTCATATTGTGAAACGAAGCTAGCGCTTACTAGACTGAGATCAGGAAGCACCTCTTATATAGGTGTTTGGTCACCGTCGTTGGTCATGTGAAAGAAGGGGATTAGAAGACAAATAAGCCAAATATGACTCTCTGTAACTGACGAAACAGAGTGATTGTATCTGCCAGAGAATTCAAAGAGCTCCAGGGTGATCACCAGAGGAGATGAAGAGTCTTGAGGTAACTGCTAGTGGAATGAATACTCATCATAGAGACGATTGACAGATTGAAAAGCGTCGAAGACTGTAACTGCCAGAGAAGCCAAAGAATCTCAAGATAATGACCATTGATGAAGAACAGTCTCAGTATGATCGCCAGAGAGAAGGAAGATTTAGGTGTGTGATCTGGCATGGACTTGGCATGATAAATATACGCATAATAGAGAAGAGATGGTTGCTTCTGTTGAGAGTAATTCACGTGGGTAGAAGAATGTTGTGTGCAGCAGTTGAAACACATAGAAAAGGTGTAGTGCATAGAATGGAAAAAATACACAGAGCATAAAGCGCAGAAGAAAGACATAGAATAGAAATGCAAGAGAGGAAGAGAAAGTCGAGGTGCACATGTAGAGACAGAGTAGAAGATCATAAGGCTCAAGAAGAAGCGACCAGCAAGACACTGATGCAAGAAAAGTAGAGAAGTGTAGTAGAACAGTGATGAGACTAGTAAGCCATTGATAAATAATGTATCATTGTGATAAATTTAAGAAATCAAAGATTTATATTTCAGGGTGGTAGGGAGGTGCTAGGGAGGATTGTCGTCCCCAGAGTTTCAAGTTGGTGCATGAACACAAGGATTTGTAGCATCCATCTAGTTGCAGCCAAAAAAACTAGGGTGGTAAGGTGGTGCAAGGGAGAACTATTGTTCTATGTTATACAGGTTGGTGCCTGTGTAACTGGAAGTTGGTGCTTCCATCCAGTTGGTGTTGGAACACTCGGGGAGTTGGTGATTCCTTCTAGTGGGTGCTAGAGAAACCAGAGAGTTGATGCTCTCAGCAAGTTGCTTCTTGTAAAATAGAGGTGGTAGCCTCAAAAGGAGTTGGTGCTCATAAGAATGATAATGTACAGAAAATAAAGACTACTTCTCATATCAAGAAGAAGAGGTTTTTCCCTTTATGGGTTTCCTCAGGAAATATCTGTCTCTGTATATTTTATGTGTGATTGATGTTGAATATTCTATTCCTTACTTCCCTGCATTATTATGATCATCATTGAGTGTTCTGTAAAGATTTTAAAATGGGCATTAGTGTTTAAGCATAGTGACAATTGATTCACCCCCCTCTCAGTTGTCCAACAATTGGTATCAGAGCAGGTTCCTTTTATCTAAGGGTAGATCCTAGAGCTTAAACATGACTAGCCATGAGGGAACTTCAACCAATAAGTCCCCCCTATTCAATGGAACAAAATTTTCCTTCGAGAAAGTTAGGATGAGAACCTACATAATGGCCTTAGGTGTAGATGTCTGGGATGTCGTAGAGACTGGTTATGTAAAGCCAGTTGTACTAGCTTCTAAGGATGACAAGATAGAATTCAGCTTCAACTCTAAGGCTATGAATGTTATTCTGAGTGGGCTTGTAGAAACATAATTTGTAAAATTTATGCACTTAGAATCTACCAAATAAATGTGGGACAAACTCATTAGCAGTTATGAAGGTAATGAGAATGTAAAGGATTCCAAGCTTCAAACCTACAGATTACAGTTTGAACAACTAAATATGAAAGAGGATGAAACTGTTGGGAATTACTTTCTAAGATTTGAAGAACAATTAAATGCAATGATAGGACTTGGCGAAAAAAATGAGGATGTCTCTTTAGTTAAGAAAATTTTGAGATCTCTGCCAGATAGGTTCAACCCAAAGGTCTCTGCTATAGAAGAAATTAATGATCTAAAAGCTATGTCTATTGACCAATGCCTAGGAACTCTAACTTCCTATGAAATGAGGATAGGTAAAAATAAACCCACCTCTAGAGAAGCATAATTTAAAGCAGATAAGAATGAGGATTCTGAGCTTGATGAAATTGAAGCAAAATTTGTGAGAAGACTAAAGAAATGATCAGGCAAGTACCAAGGAAAATTTCCCTTCAAATGTTTTAACTATGGAAAGATAGGTCACTTTGCATCTAAGTGTCCACACAAGAAACATGATCAGAATTCTGAAAGTGAAAAGAAGTACAAACCCAAGAGATTTGGTAAAAAGAAAAGTTTATGTGTAAACAATGATGACACTTCAAAAGAAACAGATAGTGACTCTTCCTATGAAGATAATATTAATGAATTTATGCATATGGCCAAAGAGTATTATGATAATAAAATCACAGGAAGTGATGTTGACAATGACGAAGTTGTGGTTGACTTGGAAGGAGAATTGATCAGTGCTCTAGAAGAAATTGCTAGACTCGAGTCTAAGAAGAAAAAGAAAAAAACAATTGTTGATACAGTTCGAGAAAGACAATAAAAAACCCGATGAAGACTTTGCCCTGCTAAAAGTGGAATTAGAAGAGGCAAATAAAATAGAGGACATTCTCAAACAGCAGTTATCAGAAAAGAAGGCAAGATGTGAAGCCTTGGAAGAATAGGTAGTAAAGACCAGAAAAGAGATGGAGAAGTTTCAAGCATTGTATCTCCAAAATATTCCAAACATTAAAGCCTCGGCAGAACTAAATGACATTCTAAGAAAACAAAGATCTCCCTTATTGAGACTGGTTTAGGTTATATAAGTGGTTCAAGCAACAAATAGACAAAAATCAAAGAGCCAGTAAAGATGATCAAGTTCCAAGTCAGCAGACAATTAGACCATGTGAGTACTCTGTCACCAAAAGCTAATAAAGACAAGATGATCCCGGATAAAAAACAAAGATATAAGAATATGGAGCAACAAATTCCAAGAATAAGGCCATCCTTCAGGTACCAAAATTTCTTCCATGGTTATTGTTTTTATTGTTCTAATTTTGGTCATAATATTGCAAATTGTCAAATTAAGTTTAGAGACATGCAACTGAGGAGGTCAAGAAATAAAAAATCTTTACAACATATAACTAAGCAGCCAATAAGTAGACAACGTAGCACCAATCACTTTGACCTACTGAACAATGAGCTCGAATGTTATAACTTTCATAACTTCGGCCACAAAGATGCAAACTGTCATATGAAGAAGTACAAGGCAGATCCAAGGATAAATCCTTTAGCTAGAAATGTCATCACATGGAAAAAGAAAGATAGTGAAAAATGTGGTCTAGTACTTTCAACTCAAAAACAAAAAGACCCCTGGTCTAGTACTTGGACATCTAAACTTTGACCACTTAATCAACCTCAAAAATCTTGAGGCAGTAAAAGATATTACAAAAATATCAAAGCCACAAGACTTTGTGTGTAAACCCTGCCAAGTAGGAAAGCTAACCAAGACACAGTTTAAATCCAAGAGCTCTACTTCAATAGAGAAACCACTCTAATTATTTCATATGGATTTATGTGGACCATCAGGACAGGAAGGCACAAGGAAGGAAAACTACTTTATGTTGATCATTGATGATTACTCCAGACTTACTTGGGTTGATTTTCTCAAAGAAAAAGATGAAGCATTTGAGAAATTTAAAACATTTAAGGCTTTAACTGAGAATCAAATAGGCAAGAGGTTAAACGAAGTAAGTTTGGACAGAGGAGAAGAATTTATGTCAAGTGATTTCAAGGAATTTTGTGATAAACATGGGATCAAGAGAGAATACACAATCACAGGAACTTCACAACACAATGGAGTAGTTGAGAGGCAAAACAGAATAGTTTAGCAAATGGCTAGGTCAATAATGAATGAGAAGAACATTGGTCAACCTTACTGGGTAGAAATAATACACACAGCAATCCATATTCTTAACAAAGCCCACCTCAGACCACATAGTGACAAGACACCTTATGAACTGTGGTATGGGAGACCTGCGTCAATCAAACACTTCAAAGTCTTTGGGATTAAGTGATACATAAAGAATAATAATAAAAACCTTGGAAAGTATGATGACAGGGCTAATGAAGGCATTTTCTTAGAATATGCTACCAATAGTAAAGAATATAGATGCTTTAATAAAAGATTGCATAAATTAGTTGATTGCATTGATTTAAAGGTTGATGAAGGATTCCCAGTAAGAGAGGTGAGAAATATTGAGTCTACTACAGAGGACACAATTGAAACTGAAGATATCAGGTCCAAGAATCAGATGGAGAAGAGACACCCAGACAAGAGGAGTCAGGACAACAATCAACATCAAATACTTCCTCCAAAATTACTCAAAAGAATCATCCTGAAAGTCAAATAATTGGTGAGAAAGACAAAGGTTTACAAACCAGGAGAAGGATGATCAAAGACACTGAGCAATCACATATAGCCTTCATATCCATGGTGGAACCCAAGAACTTTAATGAAGCCAGTAAAGATGTAAATTGGTTAAAATCAATGAATGAGGAACTGGACCAGATTGAAAAGAATGACACTTGGGAAATCGTTCCTAGGCCAGCAAATAAAAATGTAATAGGATCAAAATGGGTCTACAAAAATAAGATGAATGAGAAAGGAAATATTGTAATAAATAAAGCTAGATTGGTCTCCAAAGTATATGATCAAATAAAAGGACTGGATTTTGATGAAACATTTGCGCCCGTAGCAAGATTAGAAGCTATCAGAATGTTTCTTTCCTATTCTTTTCATAAACAGTTTAAAGTCTATCAAATGGATGTCAAGTCAGCTTTTCTGAATGGAGATCTAAAAGAAGAAGTCTATATGGAACAACCAGAGGGTTTCCAACTGTCAGATAACCCTGACTTTGTCTGCAAGCTGAAGAAATCCTTATATGGGTTGAAACAAGCTCCTCGTGCCTAGTATTACAGACAGGATAAGTATCTTCAAGACAAAGGGTTCAAGAGAGGAACAGTTGACAACAATCTATATATCAAAATAGAGTGTAATGNTTGGTCTATGTAGATGACATCATCTTCAGAAGCAATAATGCTTCATTGGTACAATGGTTTGCTTCTTCCATGCAGTCTGAATTTGAAATGTCTATGATAGGGGAACTGTCATTTTTTCTTGGTCTGCAAATTACTCAGAGGTCTGAAGGATTATTTCTTTCTCAAGAGAAATATCTAAGAGAAATGTTGAAAAGGTTTCAAATGGAAGATTCCACACCTATGAGCACACCTATAGTCATTGGCTGCAAGTTAAGCAAGGATGATGACTCACCTGATGTTGATCAGAGTTCATATAGGTCTTTGATATGTAGCCTATTGTACATCACAGCATCTCGTCTAGACATAATGCATGTTGTTGGAATGGTAGGAAGGTATCAGGCTACACCTAAACAGAGTCATTTGTTAGTTGTCAAAATAATATTTAGATACTTGAAAGGAACAATGGACTATGGCCTATGGTATCCTAGGAATCAGAATTTTAAACTATCAGTCTATTCAGATGCTAATTTGGCTAACTGCTTGGATGAAAGGAAAAGCACGAGTGGAGTTGCATTCTTCTTAGGATATTCCCTTGTATCATGGTTGAGCAAGAAGCAAGGTTCCATTTCCTTATCAACTACAGAACTTGAATACATTGCAGCTACCACTTGTTGTACCCAAGTATTGTGGATGATTCAGACACTTGCAGACTTGGAGGTAAAATATACTACACCGATCCCAATTCATTGTGATAATACCAGTGCAATCTATTGGGTATGTGTTATATTCTTTGCACGAGTAGTAGTGTCTGAGCGCCTGCACTGAGCGAGTAGGGGGGTTAGAGGGGGGGTGCAGGGGGGCGGAGCCCCCCGCGCGGGGGTTCGGAGGCAGTGCCCCCGATTTTTTTTTTTTTCGGGCCGACATATTTCCAGAACGACATATTTTCGTCGGGCCGACATATTTCCAGGACGACATATTACCAAGACCACATGATATTAGGTGGTTTTCAGCACATGGTTTTTTGTCGATGGTTTTCTAGTTCTGGTTAAGGAATTAGGGTTTTGGACTAATCCAGGTCATTGGGTTAGGGTTTTGGATGCCGCTGGCTCCTATATGTATATTGTATTGTAAACAATGTAAAACAATGTATGAATATAATATACGCTGGTTTTCCCGGTTTGGGTTTCCAGGTGAAAAATCTCTGTGTAATGTTTGTATTTGCCATTGTATCTTTTCTATTCTTTTCTGAATATCAGTTTGCAGTAGATATTGTACAAGGTTAGAATTTACATTTGGTATCAAAGCTTTATTGGCTTCAGGGGGACTCTTTTGTCGTCAAGGGTTTGGCTCGAGACTGTGATAAGCCTTGTTACAGTGGGAGATCTGCGGTATTGTTTTTCAGGTGAAAAGAAATGGCAAGCAATTCGAAGATGGAGATTGAGAATTTTAATGGGAAAAGATTTGAGCTGTGGTAGCTCAATATGGAAGATCTTTTGGTGGACAGATATCAGTGGATCGCGATAGATCTAGGTACGGCACCTACAGGAACTTCTGCAGATGACTGGAAAAAGACGGATCAGAAGGCAAAGAGCACAACTCGACTGTGTCTCTCCGATTCAGTATTATTGAATGTGTCATAAGAAGCTACAGCCAAAGATTTATGGGAAAAGTTGGGGAAGTTGTATCAGTCTAAGTCCCTAGTAAATAAACTATTCCTGAGAAAGAAGTTGTATAACTTGAGGATGAGAGATGGAGACTCGGTGGCA
>JASDQU010237782.1:0-10789 GCA_032191745.1 Picea mariana | reverse complement strand
CATATACAGTTTATGATCAGTTTACAAATCTAGTTAGGCCTATGATAACTTATGATTGTGTAGACAACTACATTTTTATAGTTGATCAAAATCTTTGTTATTCAAACACTGTTCTATCATCATTTTCTGAGCACTATTATGAAGAGAAGGTCATAGTGTTTGATGATCAGAAGGCGATTAAAAAAGAATCAGAAAGTCATAAATATTCTAGCAAAGAAGAAGTCATAGAGATACAACTGTTTCCTGAAGAGTAGCAAGTGTGTGACCTCAGTTTCAAAGATCCAGTGGCAGCCTTCATAGAATCATACTTTTTAGAGAAATTGAAAGTTTCAGACTTCTTTAGCTTGCACATGTTGTCTGGTGAGTTTGGTTTTGTAAATGGCTTCTTATCATTCTTGTCACACCTCAAACATCAGCTATTAATTAGTGTGAATGATGAGATTATTTCAGTGTTAAAATTTCTTGGATGGCTGCTATGGAAATCAACGTTCACTTAACCAATTGCAGAATTGGTTAGAGTAGAGTAGGGTAGGAAATAAGCTCACTGCCCGAGCATTTCTTTTCTCCATTTTGAAACAGATGTAGAAGTTACTATGTGTGAATAAAGGAATCCTTGAATATATACAGAGATCATCTATACAGGTCATGAAAGATTTTCAGAAAAAGGTGCATGGCTGACTCTATTCCCAATGGAATGTTGACTCCATGCCCAATGAAATGTTGACTCCATGCCCAATGGAATGCTGAAGACAAAGTTATGGATTTTATTTTTCCAAGAAAGGCATTAGTTCTGTGGTCCTTGAAACCTCAGAGGGAGGCTTTCATGCCCAATAAGAGCCAAATGTTATCTCCTCAAATAAATTGGTAAAAATTATTTGATTAGGAGATAGAGAGTCATTAGAAAAAACTCTACTAAATTTTTTAGGGCTCATTTTAATGAGTTCCAACTTGTAAATAAAGTTTGAAAAACATTTGATTTGTTCTTTCCTTCAAAACAATCAAAAATAAAGTTTCAGTAGCTAATGCCTTTTTCAAAATGGATTCTAAGCTACCAAAATCCTAGCTTTCGGCAGCTAAAACGTGAATCTCGGGGCTATTTTAGCTACTGAAAGCACAAATTTTTTTCATTTTTACTAGGTTGAGCCATCATTTTAAAATGATGATTCTGAGCGACTGGAGAATCATTTTGAGAAACAGGAGGAGTTTTTTGTTCCTAACACATGAAAAAACAATAACCTCTCTCATTTTTCCAACATGTGTCACATATTTGGAGAATCAAATCCATCTCTGAGCCCTAATTTTCAGATCTGAGATTTCCCTGTTTGACACGTGTTTTTGAAATGCGGATCCAGGAAAAATGAAAACGAATATCAAAGAACTGAGAGAGGGTTTTTCTCAAAAAAAACCTATATACAAAAAAATCTCTCAATTTTAAAAAATATGTTTTTATTTGAGAGATATAGGTAAATATTTAGGCGACATATTTCCAGAAAATTTTTGCACAGAACAGGGCAGAAAGCTACTATTTTTGCCCAGATTGCGTTTTCTCGATTCCAAGACACGTGGGAACAATTATAAATGAAGGATGACAATTGTGGGAGTACATATCATACTTATTTTAAAGCTTTGGAGGCATTTTATGAAGGAATGAAGCCAAATGGCATTTCTATGCTTGACAGAAATCGCCCAGCCATCAAAGACAGATTTCAAAATATGTGTTTTTCACCAACAAGCTGCCAAATAATGATGAAAGTTGTTGATTTCGACTTATCATCATAAGATTAGATCATATATGCTAAGATACATTTTTATTATGTTTATTTTAGGTATTTCAGATCCATTAAAATAGGATCTTGAAACCTTGATGTAAAGGCTATAAAGCCTAAGAGTTCGAAGGAACATAGGGGAGAGAAAAAAAGTCTGAGGATTGTGATTCAACTTTGGGGACTTGTAGCCATACTTCATAAATAAATTTATAAATTCATCTTGACACAAAAGCTTCCTTCACTATGTGTTGTTCAATTTTCTATCTTACATCTTTTCTATGTTTATGACTAGCTTGTATATGTTTTAATGTATATCTGATGATAGATAATTGTCATCTTATCTCTTCATTGATATATTAAGCTTGTATACATTGGTATTTCTAATGAAAGATGACTGTCAGCTCATCTCTTCGTTGATAGATTTAGCTCATGAACATTTCCTGCCTGTTGTAATTAGTCATTCACATGTACAGTGTTGTGTATGTGATTTGACTGATATAGTAAGCCATTCTTCTTACTTCCATACTTTGATTTAAACCTTCTGAGAAGCATAGTTGAAAGCCTTTCATCTTCAAGTGAATTTATATGTTTTTTGAGTGATTGTGAGCATTTCAATTCATCCGACTTGATCCTTTTTCTCTTACATTATTGAGTATTTAAGTTACCAGGCTCATTCCCTTTATAGTCAGGGAAAGAATCCTGGAGTGATAACAGGTACAATGTTATATCTACAGGGGGAGTTAATCCTTTGTCAAATGGAGAGAGAGAGTAATCAGAGGCATGAAGACAGGGGGAGTAGCCCCAAGGAGAGTTTAGTAACAGGGAGAAACCCCAATGAGAGATACACTTTTCTATTGATGTGAAAGGGGGATAGATAGAAACTTTGATGAGGAGTATGAGCATGAGTGTTGTCATGACTAAGTGTTTCCATCAATTCCAAAGGGGGATATTATCATACAATTGGTTTAGATTGATGGACAATTTGTTTGTATATTTGGTTTTCATTGATCTCAACCCTTGGAGAGTGATATTTTAGATTGATTTCAACCCTTAGAGATTGATGTCAACCCTTGATTATGTCCGGTAACACATTCTGGTAGCTCTAAAGGTATGGGTAAGGGACCCACGTTTGTTTGATATATATAGTAAATAATATTAGTGAATATGTAGGTAAGACTATTCTATATGGATAGTACATGTCGTGCCATTTTCGGTGATATGTGGTACGTCACGTGGTTCATCACAGTTAGTGAGATATGGCCTTGAGAAGTTCGAGAACCCTTTAGAGTATTCTAGAAGCATCTAAGAAGGTCAACAATAAGTCAATTATTCTAGAAGCTCCTAGAAAGTCATAAAGAAGATTCCTATTCAAAGTGGTTTCAAGGAGAAATTAATTAAATAATAAAGTGGTTATAACAAGAAATTAATTATGGGTAAAGTAATTGTAACAAGAATTTTGCTAGCCAAAGTGGTTGCAAAAAGAAATTAATTATGGGTAAAGTAGTTGTAACAAGAAGGTTGAATAGTCAAAGTGGTTCAAAAATAAATTAACTAATTATGGATAAAGAAGTTGCAACAAATTATTTATGATTTAATTAATTGCGAAAAAGTTATTTGCAACAAGAAAGAGGGTTAGCCCTAGATTGAGGAGAAGGGGTAAAACAATTACAAGTTGTCCCTAAAGGAAGTTACTTGGGGGTATAAATAAGATATCAAGAGACTCCTACTAATACATATTGAGAATATTGAATATCTATAAGTGACTGAGGTAACCAAGGAGATATGATACAAATTTCATAGGGAAGGTGAAGTAAAGAAGGCCGAAAATCCAAGGGAGGATGAAGTCTTTTAATGATGTGTTTTAATGTATGTTATTCACAGGCCATCTCACCATTTTTGCAATAACATTTTTTATAGAATGATTTAGATAGTGAAACTTGGAGGATAGTGAGACAAAATATCAATGTACATGTGATATAATTTTAAGCTTTTGGGTCGTTGTATTGTGGGAGATACACGCTGTGGAAGATAGGGATTTTGGATAGTCCTGAAACTAGTTTTAAACAGGTGTTTCGGATAAAACAATCATAATATCTTCATAGAAAATCCAAATGATGTCAGAAAAATTGCAATGGAAATCGTACAAGCCTTAGTGTTTTGTGTTCAAGTTGAATAATAAGTGCCAGTGGGGAAAACCCCCCTTTAACTACACTAGGATTTAATATGTAGACAGAGTGAATAACCATTTAAAAGTTAATCAATTATCTATTCTACCCCAAACATACCTAAAATAATGTAAACAAAACAAATGAGAGAAGAGATCAGGTAACTATACCTTTGATCCCACGTCTGGTGATGATCTCCTCAAGCTTGGAAGTTCCACTGACTGCACATCTCCTTCCAAGGCTGACCTGCATCCAAATATATGCAAACAGGAAATACAAGCATGCTATTCTATTCATGAGTTAGGGTTAGATGTTAAATGATAAGTATAAATAAATAAAAATAATCAAGACACCATCATTTGGGATAGGAAAATGTGACTCTTTTATTCATCATACAAAGATTATACCTTACAATCTGTGTCGGCCACCATTCTGCGAACCTGGTCTGAGATCCTCTTTACCATGCTCCAAGTGCACCTTGAATGGAGTTATTCTCTCAACCTTATGATCACCTCTATGGAAGGGAATGGGTTGAATGGAGGAAGAAGGGGTTGATGAGGGAATGATGAGGCAATTTATCACAAAAGACAACAATATCTTGGGCAAGGAGTGGAAGTGAAATTGGGTAGAGTTTCACTGCTCTTATGCTTGGATGTGAAATGAGAACCCAACACCTCCTTTTATATGAAAAAATGATGGTTATTTGATTGGGTGATGGGCAATAACAGGTGAATTAGTAGGGAAACTTTCAATAGCCCAAGAATTCCTTGCAACTTTTTAATTTTTGCAACTTTTACAAGCATACGCGGGCTGTAATGGTGCAGCTAGTGTATATACATGGGATGTAGTGGTTCAATAAGCGCATGTACATGGGATGTAATGGTGAAGGGTGCATACATCTTCTAAAAAATGGTTTTTTAAGAAGAGATTCTCAATAGTGCTTTGGCAAAATATGCAAGTAAGAGGGCCAAGGTCATGTATGCATGAGTAGGTAATTTTAGGGCTATAACATATGCCCTATAATGTATGAGGTCAAAAGAGAAAATGATGTCCAAAATACATTACAATATCTTCACCAATGTGAGAAATCGAGTGATCCTGGGACCAGATTTCAGGAAGTTCCATCTGTAAAACAACAATTGTCTCTCTAAGGTGGACATACCCATGCTTGGTATGAAGTAAATCATGGATGCCAATCAAATACACTACAGATCGATGTCATATAACTATATAAAGTGTATCTATGAGCAATACACATAGGATCTACATCTCAAAATCAGTTGAAGACATACAAGTATAGTATCCATCTTCAATAAGCTAGTGACGTTTGATGGCTAGAGATGAGGTCTTTATAGATCGAGAAACAACTTCAAGATATTCAAAACTTAGGTAGGAGTACAATGGGAGAGTATAACTCAATACCCTGAGGTCTTTGACAACTCATCGAGAAAAGACATGAGGATCTCGATGATCACGTAGAGAACTTCGTTGATTTTGAATCAGGACTTGACTGGACTCTCAGAATGGACGACTCATGAAGGTCAAGAGAAAAATTGTAGAAAGGTCGACTCAGGTTGAGTGAAAATTCCCTTGGACAAAAGAACGAAATATGATCAGACTTAGGCAGCACGAAATTGACATAATTTCATGATGCAGGAGGCAACACAAATTCTCCATGTGTTTGGAAGAGTAACCAAATGGAGGAGGACACAACTCTATGTAGCGAGAACAACTTCCTAAGGTCATACTAGATCCAAATGCTTGATGAACAAATGGAAGGATGTACTTTGTCCAAGGGTGACTCTTTGTGCTGATGAAAAAAGAATGCATATTTCCCATCCCCTATTTTTGGAATATTTGATTTTTTTGTCTTTTTTAATTTTTTAAGAGCTTGAAACAGAATAAAACAATGCTACGTTACAAAGGAGGAATGAGTGTCACAAGAAAGAATACTATTTCCAAGCACAAGGAACATACTAATGCTCAGAGCAAGGAGACATGTGCAGGAAAAGGACACTCAGTGAAAATTCCTCCATGGGTCAAGGTGTCAGGTCGCAGAGGCAAGAAGTGATACAAGGCTTGCATATAAGGCATGATTCAAAGGTTGAATTGAGAGAAACATGGAGCCGACATTAGGCCAAAGACATAGAGATGCAAATGAGATTAAGAAAGACACAATGAGACCCCTTCTATGTAATTTTTACGAGCCCAGAGAAGGTAAGCTCAGTAGTTTTTTCATGTTTAGAGAGTCTGAAAAAATGTAAAAGAAGACTCTAGGGAGTACCTTTTTTGGAGATAGTGTAGTTGGTACGAAAAAGGGTTAAACTTGCACCGAAAAGACGTCTATTCAAAACCATTTTAACGAGTGTGACAAAGACAAGATCACTTGACAATCTTTTCAATTTTAAGGAGTCTAAAAAGAGCTTAACTATGGACTCACAACCTTTTTATGAGTTTAGTCTCCTTATCCTAAAAAAGTATAAAAGTAACCAAGGATAACTCTCTCGACGAGATGAATCTCCCGAGGCGTACCTTTTTCTGCTATAATCTACAGGCTGGAAAAGGGTTAAAATCATGCCAGTATATGTTCTTCTGGACCAATTTAATGAGTGTGAAAGAACAAGATCACTCGACGATCATTTCAATTTTAGGGAGTCTGAAAAGAGCTTAACTATGGACTCTATGGGGGTTCTTTTTAGTAAGTAATCTCCAAGGCTAGAAAAAGGTGATAAACCAAAACCAAGGAGAATGTTCCTTTTTCGAAGATTTAGTCCCTCAAGTTGGAAAAAGGGTTAAACTTATTCCTGAGAATACTTTTCTGAATTCAGCTTGGTTGTTAGTTAATGAACCCAAACATATGTCGCTAGAGTGGAGCATTTCATGTGAGGGGGTATAGAGGGCCCAAGTTGTCGAAGCGAGATTTTATGTCCAACGGCTGGTGCCGTCGGCATAACCAATGTGGTAGGCTGGTGGAGGAAGCATCTGTCAAGTAGCACAAATGATAGTTTAGACTTGAGGGATGGAAAAAAGATTAAAAACGCTAAAAAATAAATAACCTAAAGTAGAATGGCTACGCTTAGGCTTAAAATTTCCTTAAGTATAACCCATTGACGGGTTCTTTGAGGGAGAGGCGTTCGGGAGAGGCGAGGATGTATGTGCCTTTGGTGAGGCAATGTTGGATAATGTAGGGGCCATGCCATAGTGACTCGAATTTTCCATGACTGAGGGTACCGTGAGCGATATTGTAAGTAAGGACGAGGTCACCTTCATGAAATGAGTGAAGGTTTACATGGAAATCAAAGGTGGCCTTTGACCATTTTTTGGCTGCCTCATTGTTCTGTAATGAAGATCGACAATCTTCATCCAGGGAATCTAAGTTTAGCAAGCACTGCTCCATTGGAGAAGTGTCGAGTAATAGCTCAATTGCGGTGTGTAAGGTGGGAATTTCGCACTCGATGGGAAGAGTGGCCTCAACCCCGTGGACTAGATGAAATGGTGTGAAACCATTGGTCGTTTTCATGGCTGTACGGTAAGGCCATAATGCAGAAAATAACATATGATGCCAATTGGTCTTATGTTTATTAATCGTGCACTGTAACATGGTCTTGAGGACCTTGTTAACTTCTTCTACCTGTCCATTAGACTAAGGGTAAGATGGTGAGGCAAACTCATGGGAGAATCCTAACCGAGATGAAAGTTCGACGAAAATCTCATTCTTGAAGTGTTTCCCGTGATCGGAAACTAGTTGGAGTGGTACGCCGAAGTAGGATGTGATGTGATTAAAGAAAAAATGCGCTGTAGTGTCAGTGATGTTGTTGAAGGTGGGCATAGCATCCGCCCATTTTGTGAAGTAATCGACTGCGACAACAATGTATTTGTGTCCATTGCTGGATGGGGGATTACAAGTCATCAAGTCGATGCCCCATTCAAAGAAGGGGCCGGCAGTAATGACTGGGTGAAGAAGAGAAGGTGGTGCTTGTGCTTTGTTGGCGTAAAGCTGACATTTCTCGCATCGCTTCACGGCATGAATGCAATCGTGAAACAATGTAGGCCAAAAATAACCTGCTCGGATTGTTTTCTGAGTAGTGGGCATTCCCGAAAGATGGCCCCCACATGTGCTGCTATGGTAGTCATTCAAGACTCTATTAACCTCTTCAATAGTCAAGCATTGACAAAGTATGGTGTCGACCCCTCACCGGTATGAGATATCTTCAATGAGGAGATAGTGGGGGGCCTAGTGGCGAATATGATGATGATCAACTCATGAGATTTGGTTACTGAACTTTTGGGTTTGAAGGTAGACGAGGAGGTCATCATACCAAGGATCATCTGAAGAGATGTAAAAGAGATGTTCATCAAGGAAGTCGGTATTGACAGGGGCACTGGTAGTATTGGAGGGGAAGGCCGTGACAAGTTTAGCGAGGATGAGAGCTTTCTTGATCTTGGGTGTTGAAAATTCAAGATCGTACTCTTGAAGGATAACGATCCATCAGACAAATTTACCATTAATTTGCCGATGGCTGAGGAAGTATTGCATAGAGTTGGAATCTGCTACAACCTTAGTCGTGCGAAGTAGAATGTAATGATGTAGTTTCTGGACTGTGAGGATGAATGCAAGGGATAGTTTCTCTTTGTGTTTATACTTCAGGGGTGGCCCTGAGAGGTTTTTAATAATGTATTAAATGACATGCTCATGATCGTCATCACCAATTTGAACGAGAACTCCTGCTACTGGGACAGTTGATGCTGATATGTAGAGGATATAGTCGCAATTGTAGTCGGGTGAACTAATTAAAGGGGCATTAGACAACACCGTTTTAAGATCGTCAAATTCTATTTGGGCATGTTCATCCTAGTGAAATGGGATGTCATGGCGTAGTAAGTGAAGGAAACCGTGTACGTGAGTGGTGTAGTCTGGGAAAAATCACCATAGAAAGTTAGCTTTTCCTTGTAGGCTCTGGAGCTGACGTAAATTCCGGGGAGGTGGAATTTCTGTGATGGCTTGGACTTTGAGGGGGTCCATGGTAATACCGCTTTGGAAAACAATGAATCCGAGGAGGCACCCCACAGTGACGTAGAACATGCACTTGAGGGGGTTCAAGCGAATGTTGTACTAACGACACCGTTGGAAGATGATATGTAAATCATCAAGATGTTGGGTGCATTTCTTGGATTGGGCTGTGAGATCGTCCAAGTATGCAAGGATGATATGATCCAGATTGTGAAAAATGTATGTCATATCCCATTGGAAAGTTGTGCCAGCATTCTTTAAGCCAAATGGCATGACACGATATGAAAAAGTACCCCAAGGGGTAGTCAATGTGGTTTTGTATTGATTGGCTGGGTGGATTTGTATTTGATTATAACCATAGAAACCATCCATGAAGGATAGAGCCTTGTGGCCTGTGCAGTCGTCGATAATTTGATCCATGAAAGGCATTGGAAAGTTGTCTTTGGGACATGCATGATTGAGATCGTGAAAGTCCATGCAGACGCGGATAGTGCCCTATTTTTTGTTAATGAGTACATGGTTCGAAACCCATGATGTATAGGTGATGGGGTAAATGAACCCAACCACACGTAATTTGTCAGTCTCAGCTTTGATGGCCGCTGCTTTGGATGGGTGTAGTGGTCATTGTTTTTGATGAACTGGTTTAATGTCAAGCCAAGTGACGATGCGATGTTCGACGATAGAGGGATCAAGGCCAGGCATTTCTGTGTATGACCAGGCAAAAATATCCCGATATTCTTGGAAGAGGGCTTTATAGGCGGTGATTTCTTGAGGAGTGCAAGTGGCGCCAATGGTGATTTCCTTGATGACTTCATTTTTGATGGAAATGTTGATTTTGATGGTTGGGGAAATGTTGGCCATGTTTCCTTCTTCAAATGCATTGGGGGCAGGAATGGGGTTGTTCAACTAGTCGATATGCCCTGATGGGCTAAAATCCTTGGTTTTGACCATGTATATGGGGTGTTGGTTAAGAGGCATGGAGGATTTCTGTGGAAAGAAGAGCACTTGGTGGTGTAGCGCATCCCATGGGTAGTCAAGGGTTTTTAACTCTTCGAGTATGTCCTCATCACAGTGGAATTAGTGGAAATACAAGGGGTCATAAAGAGTGATATCGGTGACTATTGCCATGTGCTGTCCCCTAGTGATGAAGAAGTAGGGGGAATGACGCAATGAGATTGCAATGGTTCGCTCGACATAAACCAAATATCGAAGTACTGAGGAGTACCAGTGGTAGTTGGGTGTGAAATTTCCATAGGGAAATTAGTGGAAGAATTGGGGGGATTTGGGGGTGAATCCTTGGATAAGTCATCCAAGAACCACGGAGGCATCGAGAGTGCCTCGGGTTCAGAAGAAATGATATGACTAATTTCTAGTGATGAGGTAAGGTCAACCATCGATTCTGTAGGGGTTTGAATTAGGGTCAATTGGCGTTGCCTGTATTCAATAATCATAGGACATTGGTATGTAAAATTATCTAAGGATTCACATAGAGAGCAAGGGCATCTCATACGTTCATTGACTGAAGTTGTGACATAATGGATGTCAGTGATTTTTGGTAGGGATGATGTAGTTGGATTGGGTTCGTTCTGGAAGCTTTGGTGTACTGCGGCTAATGTCTGCCAGAAGCATGGCAGAGCTGGGAAAAGGTGTGTATAATGGCCATATTCTGAACATATAGTGAAAGAAAATTTGGTTTGAAGCCCTTTACTTTGTGAGTGAGGGGTGGTAGCGACAGTACTTGCTACAGTGGCAAGTGTTGATGGTGTTTGATTGAGTGAAATCAGTTTCGTAACTCGGGTAGAGATGGGTAGTTGTTGGTTTGGTGTCCATCTTTCTCACATAGCGTG
>JASDQU010237780.1:1676-17073 GCA_032191745.1 Picea mariana | reverse complement strand
ACCAAGGCATTAAACATGGGCAAGTTTGTATTGTTCAGGGACAAGCTTGGAGTGGTGAGTAACACTTTCCTCAGTATGAGGGAGTGTTAAATTTTTAATTAAAATAAAGTACCAAGGCAAGTGTTTCTCTTGCCTAGGTGCCTAAGGGGGAGAAAGTGCCGAATGTGGGTCCTAGTCATTTAATTTGTGAGATGAAAATTAAAAGGTGACTTTATGATTAAAGTGAGGGTGAGTGAAGAGACACCAAATATCAGCCACCCATCTGATCTAATCTCAACTGTTAGATTAGAAAACTCCTCACCTTCCCTCATGAGGTCGACTAAGGAAAGAGGGCACACCCATTCTCGGGTAAGTAGCAACAGTCTTGTTGAGAGAGCAAGAGACTCTTGGTGAGATGCCAAGAGGCTCTTGGTGAGATGCCAAGAGAAAGAGAAGTTGAAGCATTCTTGTTGAGAGAACAAGAGGAGTTCAAGCATTCTTGTTGAGAGAACAAGAGAGAGCAAGAGAGAGGCCGAGCTGAAGAAAAGAGACAGCAGCTGCAATTTCTGGGAGTATTGGCATGCATTCCAAGGCTTTCGAACAACATTTAGTGGCATAGAAATTGAGTCTTAGCAGAGTTTTGGCATGAATTTCGAAACAGTCCGTACAACATTAATTGCTGGGACAGCCGTACAGTTGTATGTATTTTTGGTTCAGAAATCGAGGAGAAAAGCTACAAGAATGTCCAGATAAGTTTGTGTAAATATCTGAAGATGAATATGCTGTAAAAGAATTTCTCAGAAGCTCATAAATAATACAAAGCCCTCTCTCACTGGTTTTCCCCTTGTGGGTTTTTCCAGGGTCGAAGTTAGACCGATAATCTTTGTGTCTATATTTTCTGAGTTTTGCATATTGCTGATATTTATTTCTGCGTTGAAAACAATGTTCAGAATCCTCATGTTTCAGTTCTGAAGTTTATTTTCTGTTAAGTTTTTATATGCTGAAACAGTGCTGTAACATATGCTGAAACACCGCAGTGACATATGCTGAAACAATGCTGTAACCTATGCTGAAACACCGCTATGACATATGTTGAAACAGTGCTGAGACATATGCTGAAACAGTGCTGTAACATATGCTGAAACACCGTTGTGACATATGTTGAAACAATACTGAGACATATGCTGAAACAGTGTTGTAACATATGCTGAAACACCGCTGTGACATATGTTGAAACAGTGCTGTAACCTATGCTGAAACACCGCTGTGACATATGCTGAAACAGTGCTGAGACATATGCTGAAACAGTGCTGAAATTGAAATTTCGGTATTTAAATTTGGTTGAAAAATCAACAAGACTGAAACTGGGTTGGGATCTGAAATTCTAACATGAACCAGGTCTGAAACAATCAAGGGGTAGAACAAGGTCAATGAGGATAAATAAAAACAAGGAGTTTCGATTCGAGTCTTCTCCCCAGTGGAGTCACCAGTTTCTGTTGTAGGAAAATCTCTCTGCGGACAGGTAGATTGCCTCAAAGAGCTTGACCCTAACTCTAAGACAGAAAATGCTTAATGTGGACACTAACTTCCTTTCAAATCTATACAAACTAACACATGAGAAGGAAGGAGAATAGAAGTACCTCTTTATCGACATTTTTCCCTGCACACTCTGAGTTGAGCTCCAATCCTTTGCTCCTCGCTCAGTCCTATAGACAAACAAGATACGACCACTTCCTACTCTATTGATATTAGCTTGAAAACAGATCTATCTATCAATGATAAGTTCATGTAACATCAGACACAAACTAGAAAGAAACAGGCCAAGCGTCTCATATTAATGAGAATAATGACAATAGTACTTACAATCGTAGATGCCAATGAGGAAACTTCGTCAAGTCCCCTTCGTCTAACCCTTGCTTGAAAGATCCACAACCTGGATGACAGCAGCTTCACTGATCACTCTCCTTTGGCTGACTGTGTGTTTCCTATGAGATCCTAGGTTTCATGCTAGCAATTCTTCCCCCTTTTCACCATCATAGAGCCTGCTTATATAGGTTAAGAGGGGCTTAACCTCTTGAGTTATCTTTAGAACAAGTTGAGGAATTCCCTCATTGGATCAGGGATCTTTTGATGGAACCAAGAATTCGAATGCAACTGCCTTCTAAACTTGAAAGATCCTCCCCTTATTCTTTTCAACGGGCCAACTACTGCTTCAGATTAGACAACACTCCCTCAAAAGGGGTGTCAGAGCGCTGTAGCGCCCCCTAGGAAGCTTGAGGGAAGTGCCAACGCTCCAAAGGTGGATAGCGCTCCTTCAGAGGGGCAAACAAGTGTTATAACGCTCCCTGAGGCCTTATAGGGGAGCGCCAACGCTCCTAAGGCTGATGTAGGGGAGCACTCACCCTCAAAACCCTTGTTTAAGAGCTCTTCTCAGGTGATAAGAGTTCTTTGACTTCAGTTAACCAATTTTCCTTCTCCAAATCAAGTGTATGAGATTCCTTAAGTGACTCCTTAGTGTCGTCATTATGGCAACATGCTTGAACAACATTTGCGACACTTGTGACCAACTTACGACACTTGCAAAAGCTGTAAGGAATGTGTGACACTTACTACAATTGAGAGGAACATGCAACACTTATCCAGTTGAGTAATATTGAGGTGTAACAACATATCCCCTGACAACAGGATCTTTGAAGTTTTGAAATGCGAAATTGCATTTTCTTTAAACAAAGTTTAAGATTAAGGTTAAGTTGTTTTCAAAACATGATTAGTGATAACTAGGTTGCTTTTCGCATTTCAGGAATCGAGGAAGGCAGCGATTTTCGAAATTCTAGTTTCGAAATCGCCGATATACGACAGTATTAATGATAGGTAAATGAAGATATTGTTTGACGCGAAAGTGTATCTCCAGGTATATCTTTCCATTAAAGCATTCATTTTTCATCGCTCGTATCAGTACTCTCATCATAACACAAATTAAGGGTAAATAAAACTCCTATGTTTTGAACTTCATTCTTATCTTTTACATCTGTAGCAAATCGCATTTGTCCAGTTTTATACATGTTTTCTCTGTAAATAGGTTTCTGGTCCAATGCAAATAGCATGGCACCTAAGAGAGCTCCCAAGAAAATCAAGGATGTTACAGAAATCTTGAGTCCAGATGGAGACATTGTAGTTGATATAATACCGTATGCCATCGATTCCATAAAATCCTGGAGGCAGATTTTTGAAACTCTCGATTATGAAATTAAAAATTTCCCTCATGATGTCGACATCAAACTCCGAGACATAGCGGAGTCTGAACTCACAAAGTGGCTACACGGCCGTGACTCCTGACTTATAATGACATGATCAACTGGGCCTTAGAGCGAATAGACGTGCAGACAAGAAGCATTCTGGACAACCAAGGGGTTGTCATCGACTCTTTCAGACCGAAACATATACAGGTAATGTATAAATTATCTCCTATCCCCAAGTATATTTATAATAAAGATTTCATGAGTGAGTTTCAAAAGAAAGAATGTTTTGAGTCATACCAAATGTATCCTGGCATAATTAAAGACTGGTGGAGAAACAAAGCAAAATTCAGGGTGAACACACATGGTGTCTATGCCACAGCCTCTCTAAATGAGTATATGGTCTATGTGGTGATGATGTTATGTAGACTTTTCGGTAAGAAAAGTCCTACCCACTTCCTTGCAGAATGGGTACCCCTTTTACATGAGGCCACAGAAGGTTACAACTTCAATTGGGATAAGATTTTATCTGATAACATAACGAAGGAGGTCATGGAATATCAAACTACAAGATCAAAAGGCTGACCAGTAGCCTTTTATATGTCTTCATACATCATGGATGCTATATGTTTATCAACTCCTTTCCCTTTGATGAATTGGAGTTGGAATCCGACTTACCTGGAACCTATTCATGAATATCATTCTAAACTTTGGGAAGAAAATGCCAAGGATTCATTCTATGAAATCTTTCATTTCGTGGTAATACCACTACATTAGATGCTATATGGCTGTACACCTCCCCGCATTTCAGAGTTGGTCATACGAAGCCTCAAGGCAGTTGTTGGTTGGTTTATAGAGGAGAATTCCTCCTACATCAGAGTTTTTGGATGTTCAATCCCTCCACATGCGCTCCCTAAATTCCTCTCTGACAGACTGGTGTGCAGGGAGGTAGCTCATCAAATAGTAATAGGTGGAATTGGGATAGAACTAAAGACGGCTCAAAAGAAATCTTGGCCAGTTTTTCCCATACAGATTGAGAAATTTTCATTACTCAACTTGGGTCATTCCAAAGTTGAAGCGACAACGCTGAAGGAGGTCAAATTGGTGGACCTCGAACACAGGAAGCACGACCCTTACCAGCTAGTGGGAAAACACATGGCCCATTGTAATATGAAGGCTTATGAACACGAGAAGTCCCCTTGTGATGACATGTTCAAAGGGAATAAGACCTATGAGGAAGTGTTAGAGAGGTTACAGACACTTTCGTCCAATTTGCAAGCTAGTTTTCAGACCTTCCAGAAGCATAGATAGAGTGGTCTGCCCAAAGTAATGGAAGGAGAAGCAGTCACCCTTCATTAGGAACAAGAGGATACTCCTCCAGGTTTCGGACAATAAGCACAAGGTAAAGTTGATCTGAAAAAGTTTCCACAGGAGATTGAAAGGTATTCACAAAATTGAGAGGCCTTACAAATAGGGAATCCAGAGACGGAAGCAGAGAGGAGGCCCAAGACACCTCTCGAATCCAGTAAGTCTAATCCTCCTTCATCACTTGCTGGTAATGTCAATGTACCTAAGGCCATAGAAGAGACAAGATCTATAGAGCTGGGAAGTCCCATAGCTTCCTTAACCCCTTTACAGTCCTCTTTTGGACTCCCACAGATGGAAGCCATATATGTTAGTGATCTCACCCTTATCTCCAGAGATGAGATCCCTCCTTCTGATTATTTTTTCAGCAAAAACAGGAAGGTTGTCCTAAAAAAAGAGATGTATATGAGGGAGGGGGGTATGGTGAAGAAGCATAGGGCCTTGGTAGATGGCTAGAATTTGGAAGAGGAGCATTTCACTACAGAGGTAGTAGGCTCCATGGGAGCCATGGCAACAACAAACCTTTTTACTATGGAAAACATGAGAACAAAGATAAAGAAGAGTAACCACGTAATAGCTCAATTGCAAGACCAATTAAAGAATGTTGAGAAAAACATTAGAGAAGAGGTAAATATAAGCTTGGAGCAGGCCAGGGCTATTGAAAGACAAGAAATTCAATCACTCAAACCAAGCTTGGATGAAATGAACAAGAGGTTACAAGCAAGTTAGGTGCAGGTTACTCAGCAAAAGGAGCTCGTAGAACAACTATAGGCTAATTTAAATTTGACAGAAGGTCAGGTTGTAGACTTAAAGGATTTCCAGGCTCTCTCGTTGGAAGCACATACAAAGATAGAGGCCGACCAGCAGAAATTGATCTCCAAAATAGAGATCATCCATAATTACTTTCAAGAGGTAAGCAAATCTCTTGATAATATTATTTTACTGGAAAAGGAGGCTAAAGCGGCAAGGAATACCTTCCAGAAAGCAGTTGCATGTTCAAGAAACTGAGAGATGGAGAAAAATCTAAAGCTTTTTGTCATAGGAAAAATAAGAGGAGACATCATGCTCAAGGTATGGGAAACAAATATATTTGATAACAAGAAGGTAGTCAAAGAAATCAAAGATGACTATGAAGGGATCTTTGATTCTTTGGATAAGCAATCATTAAGAATTGAAAGAAACGATTGATTTGAGCCACTGGGGCAGATAAACATTGAGAAACAACAGTTGGACTGCAAAGAGGGCTTGAAAGAGATTTAGGCAGAAATTTCACAGTTGAAGGCAATCGATGCCAACCTAATAGACAAATGGTTGGTACAACCCAATTTAAAGTTGCAAATGATCAGGTTTTCCGATAAAGGTTTTGAAGACCAGTTTCTAAAGGTACAAAGAAAGTTTTATCTATTTGAGACTAAGGATATTCCGACACCTCCAAAAAATTTTGTTCATTTTCTGGAGAAATGTATTGAATGTATAGCATCAAAAGAGGGAGAGACTTCAACTAAACAATGAAGTATCGTTTGAAAACTTATACTATTGAAAGAATAGACAAACAAAAGTTAATCATGCAACGGTTAAGGTTGCAGTTTTGTAACTATTTTTCTCCTAAAAAATAGGAGATTGCTAACCATCAAGTATTGATGACCTTGTATAAATACAAGGAGTGAAGACTGAAAGAGGGCTTTTTTGATTTCTCTAACAAGACATTTTGATGAAATATTTTGAAGAGACTCTGAATTAATAGAAATACAGATTGAAGATTCCAGATCTTGTCACCTCTGAGTTATGTGTTTCCCTGTCATCTCATCTTTCTTTCATATGTCTTATTGATGAATTCTTGGCTACAATTTAGTATTACCTCTACTGTGGAAATTATTATTCTTGTTATTTAAGTCATTTACAGTTTTTCCTCTGTATCAGTTATTAATAGATACAAGACCTGTAGATGTTTAGATTCCAATATCATATGCTTCATTAATATTTTTCTTGTTTCATAGACTTCCGTTTCAACGTGAGATTCTTCTTAAATTGATGCCTCAGCTTGTCAACAACTTCATGTTTTTCATCATATTATGCATGTTTCTTTTCCTTTAAATTTAACTCAGATACAAGAAATGACCTACAATTTAGTCATCCTATTAATTCGTTCTTTAAAACCACTTTCTTCGCATTGTGAAATAGAGATAATGAAGCCTAAAAAGAAAAAACAAAATTATATCTCCTTTATCCTTATCCTTCTTGACAGTACTAGTTTCAAGGAAGCCCAATATCGAACCTGGTCTTTCGGATCAAACCAACATCGCTCTAAATCTATTTAACACTATCTTACAAACAACAAATAACTGGGTTGATTTAGAATGTTCATGGGCATCATTTGAGAGAGATATCAACATACAGGAAAACTGGGAATTTCGACATAGACAGTTGAGAAACCAATTATAGCCCTCACCTTTTAATTATTGATTTTTTTCGTGTCCTCAACTTCCTCTATCTTTTCAGATGCCTTGCTGGTATACTTTAGAGCCTTAAAGTATAAACTCAGGAACAACACCTAGGAAGCACCAACTCCCTTATTTTCACACTTTACATAGTAAAGGATATGAATCCTTCCTTGATCCTCCATTCCACCCTCACTACATAAGTATCATCAGTTCTTTTTCTTAGACTTTGCTTCTTCTTTTGATCTTTTGATCTGGACTGCAGAGAGACTATCTTCTCACCATTATTTCTTGTTTATATAATCTTCTAACTGTTGTGAGATTTGAAGCATTATGTCCCTGAACCATTGCACCTCTTCATTTAAATGATAATATTAAACTTTAAATAATATCATTTTCCTTTTTATTCTTTATTCATAATGCTCATGATTTAACTCTTCTTTAATCATGACTGTGTATCGGTTCATTAGTCTACAGATCTCAAATTGTTGTGAATTCGAGTCTTAATCAATAGGCACTCCCTTCAACCAAAATTAATGTGAGTATCAGATTGAAACCACAAGCTTATATATTCCAATCATTATTTTGTTAGTGATTTCTTATTCTACCCCTATTCTTCTACATAGGACTCTATTCAAGCGTCAAAGGTATAATTTACTTCTAACCCCTTTAGCTTCTTTAACTTATCACGTGACCGGTGTTGGAACTAGGTTCTTCGGTACTTCATCCTTTGGGACTTACGGCCTTTGTATTCATTCAATCCTCTCGTAGTATATTTCACCAAAGTGCGTATACTGTATTCACTAGCAGATCAGATGGTCAATATTTAATCTTTCGTTAATTATTTGAAGAATCTGTATTAAATTTGTCATTAATCGTTATTTGGATTTGTAGGGATCCATGAAGGCCGTTGCAGGGGTAGGTAGAGGCATGAATCTCCATTACCTACTTCATATAGAATATTTTCTTACCATTTACCATATATTAGTTATATGTTTTGTGTTACGAATGTCATCGATGCTCTATTTTCAGTGGAATCTATTGCAGTAGGCTCCAATGAGGGAAATATAACTATGATTGGAGAAGTAGATCATATGTGTATTTTAATATTATACAATTTTCTTGCAGTGATAATGAATTAGACATTTTATATCAAAATGATTGTGTGAAGAATGGAGGTTGTGTAGGAGGAGGAACCAAAGTACAGGGACAGGAAAGGTGGAAACAAACTTATATACACACACAAAGGAAAGGGGGAAGAAACTTATATACACTCGCAAAGCATAAGACATGACAAATGGAGTTTTTAGATTCTCCAAAACCACATGACATATGGTATTTTTCTATTCACTCTTGATAGACGACAGATTCTTGAAGACATCTCCCTTAAAAAAACGCCTTTTGCGTAATAATGTTGGAGACTTAACATGAAATTTTCTAAAATTAGGGAAAGAGGGAAGACAATGGACCAAACAAGAAAAAACCTAGTATGCTCCACCCCTTTTTTGTTCTCTTTCTCTCAAGTCTATCAGGTTGTATATTTCTTTATGAATAGAGAATACAAGAACTTCTTACAAGTAATAATGGTGCTACTGTTTTTACTTTAGTTTCATACCAGTATAAATGGTGCTTCATACTACATCGAATCTTAATAGATGCTAACCTATTTATTGATTTTTGTTTGATATTTTTGTGTTCTCTACACTATCACATATTTTATACAATACACACATACTTTTACTCCTTTAAAGACCTCTTCTACCAAAACCCTAATATTGAATGAAGAATGGAACCATCTGTATTACATTGATTTGAGAACTATCCCACAAGGATCAATTCAATCTCTATGGAAGAATGGCTTGGAAACGATGTACACAAGAAGATGCAAGGATGACATAATTAAGTGAGCATTTTTCATATAACATGGTTTATGATGTAATATGGTAACACATTTATTACATTGATTTTAGAACTCTCCCAGAAGGACAGATGCAAGGATGACATAATTAAGTGAGCATTTTTCATATAACATGGTTTATGATGTAATATGGTAACACATTTATTACATTGATTTTAGAACTCTCCCAGAAGGACATTGATTTTAGAACTCTCCCAGAAGGATTAGTTGAATTTTTATGGAAAAATGGCATGGAAACGATGTACACACAAAGATGCAAGGAATACATAATTAAGTGATTATTTTTCATAAACTATGAATTAAGTGCACATTTTTCATATAACATGGTTTATATCATATTATGGTGTAAAAGTAATGTAAAAAAGAGACACTACATGACACAAAGTTACAATGCACACCAATAAAAATGAATCAACATGAAAAATGAATCAACCAATGTTGATAGAACATCAATTAGGTTTTTATTTGTTTACTTATGTTCGAGCCTTATGCTTTAGAAATGATTATAATGTTTTTCCAATAAATATTTAGAAATGTTAGAGAATTAATGCTAAAAGGCTAATTAATTTTTTCCTCAATACAAAAAATTTAAATTATGTAAAAGAACTCCACTCATTTATTTTACATGTATACATTAACTATGTTTATTTCTTTTTTATTTGATTTTTTATTTTAAAACGAAGTTTAAACTCTATTATTTTTAGATATATAATTTTAAATGTTAATTATAATAATATAATAAGTAATTTATATTCAAATAGTTAAATTTTTAGTTGTAATTTAAGTTTACTAAAAATTTATCAAAAATTGTTGAATGTACAGATTTGAGTGATTAAATTGTATAATAAGAGTGCATAGGATATAAATATAAATAAACATATACCATTTTAAATATAAATAATAAGGATATATAAGTAATTTATATTTAAACTTTTCACATATACTATTTTAAATATAAATAATAAGGATAAATATAAATAATAAGGATACAGAAGTGATTTATATTTAAATGGTTCAATTCTTTTCATGGTAATAAATAAAATACTGGCCATTAAAATGATTAATAAATATTTTTTTTTCCCTATGGCATCTTCTGTTTAAGATATATGGGAACAATATATTTTTTCCCTATGGCACCCAAACTAATGGCGGAAAAAAGAAGAAATGAAAGATGGTATACAGACCAGACAAGATGAAGGAAAAGGGGCACATTGATATTTAATATTGTAGTATGTAGGCAAGTGATCTTCATTGACCATTATTAATAAAAAAAATTAAACGTTTATTTATAGTTTTTTAATAATTTTAATTGGCCTTATGTTGTATTACATTTTTATATGAGTGGTGCATGCGAGAGCTGTTATTCTTTATTACTAAATAATGGTTTGGGTCACTCCATTGTTCTTATTCTCTTGACTCTAAGAGTGTGTTTGTTATACCTTTAGGTTGGCCCTATCCAAATATGAAGCATGAACCATTCTGCTTTTTTTAAATGACCTGTCAAGTAAACAAATATTTAAAATTATATTTTCTTTTGATTTCGAGATTTGCTTTTCCTGCAATCGAAAGAGTCACATGTTTAGTAATCAGAGTTAGTCGGTTTTGTCGATCGACAAACCAAAGACAACAATTGGAATTTAGCATACGCAGGACGTTCACCTTCAACAAATCCAACAAGTGTTTTTCAGTATTAAAAGTGAAAGTCAGTGGGTGCACAAGAGCAAAAGCTGCAACATGTCTGATGAGTTGAATGAGTTGCAAGCATAACTGAATGGGCCTTGGGTTCTTGAGCTTTCGTCAAGCCAAAGGTCAACAAGGCATAATACACAGAATGGGTTCTTGAGGGGTCATCAGCCCATAGGAAAATTTGACACATGGGTACTTAGTCTTTTTATCATTTTAAAGTAAAGAACTTGTAATGCTCTATATGTATGCTTTATTTTTCTTAAACAAGATAATAAACAACCTATATATTTTTTAGTTATCCGTGGGCATAATGATTATCTATATAGGTGAATATTTTTAAGTTAAAGAGAAGCATTGAATAAGTGTTCTCAAAGGTGTTGTCTTTTTGTGACTCCATATATCATAGGATTTGGGAAGGAAGCAAGGAACTATGTACCATAATGTAACACTATTATTTTTTGAATTAAAGTTTTATTTATGAAATTTAGAAAGTTGTATAGTTTTTTTTCTCTATATAAATGTCTCACTAATTTACAAGGTTGGGAAACTAATGCATAAAAAATATAAAAAAAGTAAATAGTGTTCGACAACACAAGTATTTCAAGAGAGGATGAACACCTTCAGTAACCACTCACACAACAAGATCAAAGATCAACACATCAATGTTTTGATGTGCTAAAACCTATATGGAGAAACATCCATGGGCCCAACCAACGCGGCCACTTGGAGCAGTTTATTAATGCAAAAGAAAAAAATTACAGAGAAATTTTACAAGAGAGTTTCTCACAATCGATCATTAGAAAATGACCCTCCATTCTCTTTAAATAGAGATCATGGAACAATAGGGGTTAAGCCACAGATCAATGTAGTCATTAAGATCTAGGAGAATATGAACCGTCGGGTCACTCTACATCGGGAACATATCGTGACCGTTGAATTTCCTAACTACAAATGTATACTAATGCATACTAAAGAAACACACTAAGAAACACACTTTTACCTAATGACACATTAGGCCAAGTAGATCTTAACTAACTCCTAAGTGTCTAAATATATTAACATACCCCCTTAAGAACAACTTGGGATAAGATAGAAGGATTTACAAAAGTGACACAATAGGAGAAGGAAGGAGGCATTAGAGCCTATCCCCCCTTAATGACAACTTCATGAACTCCTAACATATATCAAAGTTTGAAAAAAATCGCTTATGTAAGAAACTTTGTAAAAATGTAGAAGTCTGCAACTTGATCTTCTGTAGGAAAAAATAGCACTTCAATAACTTGATCATGAATGAGCTTTTTGATGAAGTGCATGTGTAGCTCGATGTGTTTTTTGCACTGATGTTCAACTGGGTCTTTGTCAATATTGATGGCACTCTGATTGTTGCACCAGAGGCTGCTCGGATGCTACTATTGGATTCCAAACTCTAAAAGGATTTGTCGAAGCCACAAGGCTTCTTGACTTGCATTTACCATTGCTTGGTACTCTACTTCTGCTGAAGAAAGTGCAATAAAATGTTGTTTCTTACAGGCCCAAATGACAGGTTGATGTCGACGCCCTCCCTCCACAACCCGCAGGTCGGAAGGTTCGCGTGCTCACAGGATCTTTCCTTTAGCATGACCCGAAGAACTCTAAACGACTCTTCTATTTCCCTATCAGGAAATCCGCACCCACGTCAAACTCTCACGGGATACCCTCTTTACACTTAGGAGATCGGACTTCGCAACTTCGTGAATCCAGTGGTCAGGCATTGGTCTCTCGAATCCCCGAAACCTGACAATAGTCAACGCTGACCTTTTCCTTTTCCTTTTGAAATTTTCTCTATTGCGATTTCAACGATCGCGATGTCGAGTAACTTGTTTCCCCGACTCCCGAATCCAGATACGATGATACTCTGATACACTCGCGTGGTTGACTTTTCAATGCTACGTCACCCCTGTCAGGACTTCAGACTTCGCAATATCGCGAATCATGATGCAATAAGTTTGGAACTTCACACTGCGAAACTCCGAAATGGCGTGCCACCTGTCCACCTCTCTGACTCCCCCATGGCCCACACAAATCCTTTAGCTTTTGGGATATCACATTTCAGAATATCGCGATTCCCGTTGCAATGTTTACGAAGCTTCAACCCATGAAATCCCGATAGGAGTATGTACGTGTAAATCCGACGACCCTTATGGCTCGGATTTACAGTCCTGCCCCTCCTAAGATTTGAACCTCTAGGGAATACTTCTCCGTATCTCCCTTGTTCCTCCACGAGATCTAACGGCTTACGAAAATTCGTGAATTCTCCTCAGAGAATTTCAACCATCCATCTTACTCTGAGAACCTCTGCCCAACTGACCAAGGTGTTTCTCCCCGTGGAACTCGTCCACTTGCGACGCAAACTTGCGACGCCTTCTTAATTCTTCCAAGTGCAACTTCTGTGCAACCCTTTCAGCAGTTATAAGGCCTTGTCCCTCCTAAGCTCCTTATAACTCTGAGTCTTAGAGAAGACTCTTGCGCACACTCCTTGCGACAGCTTTCAGACACTTCCAAGTGCTGAATTTCCTTCGACCCTGCGCACACCTGCAGCAGCAGTCTCTAAATGTTTTACTCAGGTCCACAACCCTGAGACTTCACTCAGCCTGCGCACACCTGCAGCAGTAGTCTCTAAATGTTTTACTTAGGTCCACAACCCTGAGACTTCACTCATCCTGTGCACTCCTTGCACGGCTCCTGTGCCTGTCTGCACTTCTAAATGAACGAGAACAAAAGCTACCCTATCTGAACCCTTTGTCAACGCACTCCTTGCAGACAATTCGACTGCACTCCTTGCAGGAACTCTTTCTCAGATAGAGAAACAATTGAAACTCATTCCTACTTCTTTTCAGACTTCAACTCAAAACATGAAATCATATACACAACACATAAAGCAAATGTATAATAGGAAACAAACATTCATGAGCATATCATTCAACATCAATACACAGAGAACAAACACGAAACCATGAATTTGAATCAACCTCTTTCTATTAATCCAAATATCTGTACATGGGTGTTCTTACACAACTCTCTTTTTTTTTTTTCCTGCTCTTCATACACAAATGCTCATAATAATGTTACAATACACAATAAGGGTGTCTATATCCCGTTTCCCTCTTGCACTCTAAAAATGTCTAATCTACACATTCAATTCTACCTACTTGCATTAACTACTTTAAATGACTTCTACCTACTAAGGACGAGAGCAAATTGCTCAAGGTCCTTTTACATTATGCAAGTGTGCTCCTTCTTAATGACTTCATTTAAGATCGCGCAATAACTTCAAGGGAAATTCAAAATTTGCGCTGGCGCTTGTCCAGCTATCTTTTGCTTCCGCGCTGGCTTGCTTGATGTTGGCGATGCTTCTGCATCACAGGTCCTAAACCAAGGATAAAAACATAACCTTCAATAGACTTCCTATCATCAGGGTCATAAATCAAATTTGAATCAGTGAAACCAACCAATAGAGGAGTCCCCCCTGAACTATAATGTATCTTGAACTGAACTGTACCTCAGACATACCGAAGTATCCTTTTAGTTGCTTTTAGATGGCTTTCATGGGGTGTTTTTGATGCAGGAGCATCGCTTCACCTCAACAATTGCGTCAACACGCCAACACACAGGCGCACAATGGAGAAAAGGAGAGGCGTCGACCCTCTCATTTTTAAATTTTGAAATATGATCTAATACGGATTTGTGTTGTAAGACCGTAAGAGCCAAGCCATACCTTTGTAAAGGTAGTGGATAGGGTTTCCTTAAATGATTGTTTGTAGCAGGCCTAGATCGTAGTTTGGTCTGGATAAACATTTATTGAATGTAGTCGTAGAGGTATGGTGTCGTAACTGAGACAGTGATGGCACTAAGGAGTTGAAGAGAATAAACTCCTAGAGCCCTCTTTTGTAATTAGATGAAACTTGAGAGAGAGAGAGATCTTGGGTAAAGAGGTCTCATAAGAAGAACTTAGGATAGAGTTAGAATAGGATAAAGAATTGAGAAGGTAGTGGATAGGGTTTCCTTAAATGATTGTTTGTAGCAGGCCTAGATCGTAGTTTGGTCTGGATAAACATTTATTGAATGTAGTCGTAGAGGTATGGTGTCGTAACTGAGACAGTGATGGCACTAAGGAGTTGAAGAGAATAAACTCCTAGAGCCCTCTTTTGTAATTAGATGAAACTTGAGAGAGAGAGAGATCTTGGGTAAAGAGGTCTCATAAGAAGAACTTAGGATAGAGTTAGAATAGGATAAAGAATTGAGACTCTGTCATAGTCTAGTCTATGTACACATTTGTAAACAAACATTCATCTTAATACGAAGAAAAACAATTTTTCATGCACATGATGTGTTTATGAATTATATGTATTCTGTGAATGTTATCTGTGTGTTAATGTGTCGTAGATGTATGATAGGTTTCATTTGCAGTAGGAAGATAAATTTCTTTGTCTTTTTTTGAGTTTGAAGTATCATTCTGGATTCTTTAGGCTGTGCAAGGACTAGACAACAAAACATTGGAAGTTTTGTAGCCAACGCAAGGAATGCACATATGAACTCTATGGAGTCAGGAAAGAATGTGCCAGGAGGGCGCACCATAATGATAAGAACTCAAGGAGGAACCTCAAGGTTACTAAATATCTTAGAGGAGGAATCTGTGCAGGGAGGGCACAAAGAGACAATGTTACTAAACATTCTGTAAGGAGAAGCTCTGTAAGGTGTGCATCGAGCAAGGAGAACACCAAGAGGGCGAGAATAAA
>JASDQU010237778.1:0-16912 GCA_032191745.1 Picea mariana | reverse complement strand
GAGAAGGAGTAGACACTGATGTTTTCCCCAGCAGAAGGAGAAGAGCATTCAACAAAATTGCTCAAAATTTTCAGCTAGGAGGATGAACAGGAGATGACTGCAACACTGGAGTCTGCAGTAGAAGAGGAAGAAAAAATCATAGACTTTGATGATCTGTGTGAAGAACTGGAAGCCCTAGAGAGAAGGGTGATAATGCAAAGCATGCACATCCAATAGGCTAAGTTGGAAGCAGGTGGAGGAGCATACCGGCCTAGGGATAAACTAGAGGAAGTTGGAGCTAAACCGACACAAGAGGAGCTGGAAGAAACTAATCTGTCAGAGGAGGAAGTTGATCAAAAACTCAGTGGTGAGACTACAGAATTGGAATCTACAACAGAGTGGCCAGCTAGTGCCACAAGAGATGAAGATAACATGAAGGGTCCGATTGATCATATTGGTAAGGAGGAGAAAGAACACACATTTCAATGTGCCCAAGAGATGGAGAAGGAAGAGATTTGGTGGAATTGCTCGAAAATTTCAGCCAGGAAGATGAGCAAGAGATAACTGTTGAATGTGGACCTACAGTAGAGGAGAGAGCAACAAATAGAATGGATCTTGTTGATTTGTGTGAAGAGATGGAGGCCCTGGAGAGAAGGGTAAAGATGCAAATGCATATTATTCAACAAGTTAAGTTGGAAATTGATGGAGAGAAGATGCAACAGAGGATACTGCAGGAGGAAATCCAACCAGTGGACCAACTGGACAAAGAAATAGAGGAGATAAAGAGATTGATGCTGGAAGAAACACAAGGAGCAACCAACAAAGAAGTATGGGGTAGAAGAAAATCTACAGAAGCAGTCGGGAAGAAGAGGCAGTGAGAAAAAGGAGCAGATGGACAACTCCAAGAGAAGGTATGGGACCCTGGAGGATCTCAACAACAGAGCATAGGGAGCCATGAGCAGGAGCTCATGATTTTCCCAGCAATCGAGTATGATGCGGGAACATCATTAGCAAGCACACGTGAAGAGACAACTCAGCGCCTTAGCGCACCTTTGAATCATTTCAGAATCTTAAACGTTGGTGTTTCCTACAAATATTTTTCTATTCTGATTGAAAACTGAAGAAGATCAAAATGCTTGGGAGTGGATGATATGGGATTTTCACTCCTAGAATTTAATGTAACGAAACTTGAGTGGTAGTTAGTTTTTTTCCTGGAGTAGATAGGTAGTCAGAAGAAAAAAAAACCCTAGAGAGGGGATTGTAAAAGAAAAGAGATGAGAGTTAGGAGTAAGAGCCTAAGAAGCTTAGAAGCTCAAGAATAGGAGTAGGAGAAAGCACTGAGACTCTGTGATAGTCTAGTATCTATACATATTTGTAAACAAATATTCATATGAATAGAAAAAAAGTAGTTTTCCTGCATATGATATCCATTTGTGTTATCTGTGTTCTATGAATGATATCTGTGTGTTTATGTATGTTGTAGATGTATGTGATAGGTTTCATATGCAGTAGGACGATAGACTTCTCTGTCTTTGTTGAGGTTGTTATATTGTTCTAGGTTCTTTAGGTTGTGCAAGGAGTTCACAACAGAACATTGGAGGTTCTATAGCCAGCATAAGGAGCGCACATTTGAATTCTGTTGAGTCAGAAATAACGTGCCAGGAGGGTGCACCAGAGCGATAAAAATTCAAGGAAAACCTCAAGGTTACTGAATACCTTGGAGGGTAAACTGTGTAGAGGAAGCAAAGAGAGACATAGTCATTGAGAACTCCATAAAGCTTATCCAGGTGGGCATCGAGAAGGTGAAAGCATGCACATAATAACTCTCTGTCGGGTTCAAAGAGAAGAGTATCATGGGAGGGTACTCACAGATTTTTTGAACACTCTGTAAATCTCTCCAAGTGTGCATTGAGAAAAAATTGTCGAGAAGGCACAAGGATCCCTTTGATGAGTAAAGGGATTGAAACCTTAGAACTTAAAGAAGTAAAATTTCAAGAGAGACAACGCAAGGAGTGGGCGCAGAAGTGAACTTATTCCGAGATTCACAAGCTCAGGAGGAGTAGTGCAAGTTTTCATGTAGAGCGCAAGTGTGCACCAGAGTCGAGGACAATCTTCATTTTCAAAGCTTAGGAGGAAAAGTAGAGTCAAGACCCTTTCAACCGTTTCGCAGGAGGAGGTTCAAAGAACGAAACCTTTGAACACTTAGAAAATTTCCCAAGTCCGGGATAACAAAGAATCTCAGCAGGATGAGCGATAACAATCGTCATATCGGCTATAGGAAGAGATCTGGACTGCCAGATTGGGGTCTAGGATGAAGAAGGAACGAACGAGGAGAAGGATAGATCCTATCCGTTGGATCTGAGCGCAAAGGATTGACAGTCATCCGATCCAGGTAAAGTGCATGGGCCTTAACCCCTTGTGTGCACATGAGAGTGGACTTTTGAAAGTCCCAAAGTCTCGAAGTTATTAGGGACCATCCATCATCCAGAGGTACAAGTGGCGCAATATCTACAAATTCGAAGTTTGTAGACCAGGAGAGAGAGAAATATCCGAAGAGTAGATCTTGGTCGTTGGTCGCTAGGGGGGTACATGTCAATGGATCTGAGGCTTCGGGGAAAATCACTTTGAATATTTTAGTTGAGGAGTTGAAACTCCCGAACCTCGAAGGGCCGAAGTGAATCTGGATCGTCAGATCCAGAGGGATGCGTGGCTGAAGTTCATTTTCTTCGGGTGAAAGAACTCTAGGAGGAATGAGTGCGTAGGAGTTTGAAACTCCTGAGCCCCAAAGAGATGAAGTGGATCATGGCCGTCGAATCCAGGAGGGGACACACGTCGACAAATCGTGAACTCCGGGAGAAAGCAAAGGAGGAGAGTTTGAAACTCCCAAAGCCCAAATAGCCAAAGTAGTTGGGGATCGTTGATCTGTGGGAGGTACATGTCGATAGCGCATGAAATATGGGTGAAAGCGCTCTGGGAGAAAGAAAGCATGGAGAAGTTGAGAAGTCCAAAGGTCAGAATCCCGAAGTGGACTAGATTCATTGATTCAATGAGGATATGTGGAAAAAGATTTGCTATTTCAGAGAAAAGTCTCTCCAAGAGAATAAGGAGTGTGTTGGACAAGAACTCCTGAAGGCCGGAGAGCCAAAGTTCATCTGAGCCGTCCGTTCACTGAGGATAAGTGTTCGCATATCTTCCACTTTGAAAGATAGCCATTTAGGAGGAAGCAAGGGCAGAGAGTTGGAAATTCTCGAAGCTCGAATTTCCAAAGAAAATCACGACTGTTGATTTGAAAGAGAAACATGTCGATAGATCATGGAAATCTGGGAAAGCTTGCTCCAGAGAGAAGGAAAGAAAGGAGGCTGATCTCAGCTGTCGGTCAAGAGGCACCGTCCGATATCACAAGATCGACGATAACTCTTGATTGCAGAGACATAAAGTTCTTGGACATTAAAAATCCTAGAGCGGGCCGCAATCGAAACCACAGTATTTACAAAGGGATACATGGTAGTTGGTTGTGAATTGTGGGGAGAAAAGAGGTGTGGTCTCAAACCACTCTTAGCCACCCTACAATCACGTGCTTATGTGAAGTCATAGCCCTAGGTCACATGTGAAGGAAAGGACCTCACGAGGAGAGCTAGTGTTTGTTATTTGAATTCTTCAAAGAAGCCAGGAAAGAGTCCGCGGGCTTGCCAAAACCTGCACTTTGAAGGAAGGGGACCTGTGTAAATTAGTTGGAGTCTAGCAGAGGCTCGAAGAGACGATCTAACTCTTTGATTTGAATGATCCTAGACCAGGAGGTCGCACAGCCTCGAGGGACAGAAGGGGGGTCTGGATCAAATATATATGGGAATACAAATTATCTATGAAACAATTAGATGAATCAGACATTTAAACTACCAAAACTACCCTCTAGTTACAAATATCTCAAAGGATTTGTCAACATTCCCCCCTTAATCCAAAGGGACATCCATCATGCCAAGTAACATTTGGAATCGTTCAAATTTTTCATGTCCCAACGCTTTGGTAAATATATTTTTGATTTTCTCTGAAGTGGAACAATGTATTAGATGAATGGTTTTGGTCTCAACACGATGTTGAATCAAGTGATATTTGGTGTTGATATGATTGGTTCGATCATGAAATCTGGGATTCTTGGCCAATTGAATTGGAGAAGTGTTGTCAACAAGTAGAGGTGTTGAAGTCAACTATTTATCCTGCAAGTCTTCAAGGATTTTTCTGAGCCACGCAATTTATTTTGTGGCTTGAGATGTTGCTACATATTCTGCTTCAATTGTAGAATCAACATGAACTGAATGTTTCCTGGATCTCCAAGTGACAGTTTTTGATCCAAGACACATCAAATAACCTGAAGTAGACACCCCAAGTTCTTTGTTTCCATCAAAGTAGGAATCATAATATCCAATAAGATGAATAAGGCCGAGCTTATGGGTCATCATTGAACTTATGCCCTTGTTGTGTAAGACACAGAGTCTCAACATTGGGAAGTGACTCCTTCCCAAAGACTTTTTCTCTCTCTGCAATTTTCTCTACAAGTTTATCAAAGGTCATGTCTTTCATATTTTCACTGTCTTGAAGAGATTCAAGATAGTGTGAATAGGTAGGGTAAAGATCTTAAATAAAAACAGTGAGCTGTAAATCAACCTTTACACTAGTGGCTTCAATACCATGATAGAGAGCTCTAATTTCAAAGGCTAGCTTCATTGGATTATTATCCTTCATCTCTAAATTGAATAACTTCATTAATAGTTGAATAATTTCAAGTTCTGAATGAGAATCATATAGATCTTTGGGTTTCTTCAAGAATGAAAAGCAATTTTACAGGATTTGTTTTTTTAAACTTCATGTTACAATTTGTTTGTAGGAAAATTCGTTGTTCATTGATTGTGTGAATTTGTTAATTTTATTTTTTGTGTGAAAGGTTGAGACCATCAAATCATCAAATGAATCTAATCTACAATTATGATTTCGCATGATGGAATGGCTTGATCAACTGGTAAACTGTATTCACCATTGATTTAATTAAGAATTGGTATAAATGGTTTAAGCCGATTTACAAGCGATAATACATAGTTTTTATGCGGTTCAAACCACATTGGTTTAAAGTCCATTACACACACAGTAAGATTTGAACTTGATTATATAGTCAATTAAAATGCATTCATTAATTTCAATAGCGGAAATTGTGCTTTCCAGTCAGGAAAATTATCAAGATTGGTTCAAAAAAATAAAAAATACTCTTATATTTAATGACATGTGGGATGATATTTGTGAAACCAAAGATGAAAGAAAAGATGACAGTGAGCCAGAGGAACCTACAGACGATAAGGAGCTTGCAATATGGAAGAGTAAGTACAAAAAGACTTATACTCTGATTGCTGCCTCTGTCAATAAAGAGGTAAGCAGGCCTATAATTTCCTGTAAAATTGCTTTTTCAGCCTTAAAGAAACTCAAAAATCTATATGATTCTCATTCAGAACTTGAAATCATTCAACTATTAATGAATTTATTCAATTTAGAAATGAAGTATAATGATCCAATGAAGCTAGCCTCTGAAATCAGAGCTCTCTATCATGATATTGAAGCCACCGATGTAAAGGTTGATTTACAAATCACTGCTTTTATTAAAGCTCTTTACCCTACCTATTCACACTATCTTGAAACTCTTCAAGCTAGTGAAAAGACGAAAGACATGACCTTTGATAAACTTGTATAAAAAATTGCAGAGAGAGAAAAATCCTTTAGGAAGAAGGAGTCACTTCCCAATGCTAAGACTCTGTGTCTTACACAACAAGGGAAACAGTTCAATGATGAATCCACTAGACATGACAATAGCAACAGAAGTTGTGGAAGAAAATAGTTTAGAGGCAGGGGGGGTAAAAATTACAAGGTGACAGACAACATTCTCAACTACAACACCAACATAGAGACAAGCAATCTATACAGTGCCATAGATGTAGAAAAGCGGTCATGCTGCCAATCATTGTAGAACTCCTTGGGAAAAGAATCGTGACAAGCAAGAGAAAACAAAAGACAAATATAAGAAACCACCAGACAAAGGTAACCCTCCTAAATCTGCACATTATGTTGTAGCACATTGTAATCTTGGCATTGGAGAAGTTTTTAGTACTTCATTTTCTTCTTGGAATGACACTTGGTTATTAGATACTGGAACCACATGCCATATGACATTTAGAAAAGAATTCTTTGAGACATTAAATGCTAAAATTGATGGAGTAGTTTATTTTTCATACAAGTCTCAATTAAAACCTTCAGGAATTGGATCAATTAGACTTAAATTACCAGGATTTCTTGATTATATACTCCACGATGTTATTTATCTTCCCCAATTAAAGAGAAATTTAATGTCTCTTGTCCATATAAGACAACAAGGTCATTCAATACATGTGTTTGATGGCATCATTGCGGGTCGAAGAGATTATGATCATGTGGTTGTCATGACTCGAGTGGAGGATGATAAGCTTTTAAAGATGAAAGGTACATCTTCTAATGCCCAAAATTCTGCAAATTTGGCTCAACAAAGTGGTAATTTGTCTTCCATATTGTTATGGCATGCTCGATTTGTTCACATTAATTATGATAGTCTCAGACTTATGAAGCAGAAAGGAATTCAAGGGCTTCCTTCAATTCCAAGACAACTTTCCCAATGTGATGCTTGTATTTTAGGCAAGCACAATAAGCAACCTTTTCATGACTCTATGTCTCAAGATTCTAGAAAGATAGACCTTATTAATTCATATATGTGTGGACCTGTGCATGTTCCATCAACAAATGACAATAAATATTTAATGAATTTTATTGATGACTATACAAGGATGTGTTTGGTTTATTTATTAAAAGTAAAATCTCAAGCTTTTGATACATTCAGAAATTTTCATTTGTGGATTAAAAATGAAACTCAACTCAATATTGGAACCCTTAGAACTGTTAATGGTGGTGAGTACACATCTAAGGATTTTGAAAAATATTTGCAGGACAATGATATTAAACATCAGACCATTGTTCCTTATAATCCACAACAAAATGGTGTGGCAAAACACATGAATAGGACTTTGTTGAATATGATCAGATCAACGATTTTTTTTAATAATGTTAAATTAATGTTTTGGGGAGAGGCAGTTCTTTGTGATGTCTACTTTAAGAATAGAAGTCCTTCTGCTACACTTCAAAACAAAACTCCTTATGAATTGTGGCATGGCCACTTCCAGTTGTCAAGCATTTAAGAATTTTTGGCTCCACCTATTATGCTTTATTTCCTGAACAACAAATAAATAATTTGGAAGCAAGAAGTAGAAAGTGTATTTTTCTAGGATATTCTAATACTTCAAAATCTTATAGATTGTATGATGAAGCAAACATAAAGTTTGTTGTTTCTAGAGATGTTATATTTCTTGAATTTGAAAAAGATGCATTCACTGTTGACAAACAATTTTCTCATCTTGATAGATTTCACTCTAAAACATTATATCATGAATGGGATAATGATCTTCCAAATATTGAAGGGGGGATTCTTGTTCTAGATCAATATTTAGAATTTCCTTCCACAACAACAACTTCCTCTTCTTATGCTTCTCCATTAGAGAATGATGACAGTTTGAATGACAATGGAGATTCTGAAGAATTGGAACCAGCTCTTGAAGAACCTGTTCTTCAACCCATTTCAAATACTCTTGAAACTGAGAAAACACCACAACAACCAGTACGTAGATCAACACAGATCAAGACATTTCCAAGAAGGTATAATGATTTTGTCACACATGTTTCTCATACAGATGAACTTGGCAAAACATGGACAAGAAGTTCTTCCAGACAGAATGAAGAAAATGCAGGTGATGTTACTTTAAGCTCATGTAACAATTCCCATAGTTCTTATGATTGTGAAGTAAACATATATGTTGTTGATGAACTTGTTTCCTTTCAAGAATCAACGATTAGTGATGCATGGAAAAGTGCAATGTAGAGAGAGTATGATGCTCTCATAAAAATGGCACTTGGAGGTAAGTGGATCCTCCATTCGGAACCAAACCTATTGGCTGCAAGTGGGTATATAAGAAAAAGTATAAAGTTGATGGCTCACTTGACAAATACAAACAAATATTTGTATCAAAAGGATATGCTCAGAAAGAATGTGTTGACTACATAGAAACTTTTTCTCCTGCAAAAAAATGGGGCACTATTCGAACTCCGTTTTCTTTAGCAGCATAAAAGGATGGAAAATATAATATATGGATGTTAAGACTACCTTCTTGAATGGAGAATTGAAAGAATATTTCTATATGACTCAGCATGAAGGTTTTACTGTCAAAGGTCAGGAGCAGAAGGTATGTAAATTGGTAAAATCTTTGTATGGCTTGAAGCAAGCACCACAAGCATGGTATGAAAAATTAACTGAGCACCTTCTGAAATTAAATTACAAGCATTTCAATCTAGATGATGAAACTCTATTTGTCAAGAAATTTGGTAAATCAATTGTATATCTAGTTGTATATGTTGATGATTTGGTAATCAAAGGAAATAATGATGATTATATAGCATCCATTAAGAAATAACTGAAAAAGGTTTTTGATATGACTGATTTGGGCCTGCTTTATTATTACTTAGGAATTGAAGTCACTCAAAATCCTAATTTCATTTTTATTTCTTAGAAGAAATACATTGGAGAGTTAGTGTAGATTTGGAATGCAAGACTATAATTTTGTTTCTACTCCAATGGAGCAAAATCTGAAGATTTCTTCCAATGAAGGAAATGTTTTTGAAGATGCAACCAAGTACATACAACTTGTTGAAAGTTTGATTTATCTCACTACTACTCATCCTGATATTACCTTGGAAGTTGGAATTATTTCTAGATTTATGCATCGACCCTATGAAGGACACTAGGCAACAACAAAATGAGTGCTCAAATATTTAAAAGGAACTCATACTTTTGGTCTGAAATACTCAGAGGTACTAGACTTTCATCTTATTGGATATTATGATTTTGATTTTGATGGAGACAAAGGACTCGGGGTGTCTATTTCAGGTTATTTTGTGTCTTGGATCAACAACTGTCACTTGGAGATGCAGGAAACAATCAGTTCCTGCTAATTCTACAACTGAAGCAAAATATGTAGTAGCAGCTCAAGCCACAAAAGAAATTGTGTGGCTCAGAAAAATCCTTGAATACTTGCGGGAGAAATAGTTGACTTCAACACCTCTACTTGTTGACAACACTTTTTCAATTCAATTGGCCAAGAATCCCATATTTTATGGTCAAACCAAGCATATCAACACCAAATATCACTTGATTCAACATCATGTTGAGGCCAAAACCATTCATCTAAGACTGTTCCACTTCATTGCAAATCACATATATCTTTACCAAAGCGTTGGGACGTGAAAAATTTCAACAATTATGAATGCTACTTGGCATGACAGATGTCCCTTCGGATTAAGGGGGGAATGTTGACTAATCCTTCAGGATATTTGTAAATTTAGTTAACTAGAGGGTAGTTTTGGTAGTTTAATTGTCTGATACATCTAACTGTTTCATAGCTAATTTGTATTCCCATATATATTTCTACATATGTACTACCATTGTGTTGATGAATAATATATCGAATCATGGAGTTTTTTCATATTGCTCTGATACCACTATAACAGGCCCATGAAAAAACTCCACGATTCGATATGTTATTCATCAACACAATGACAGTACTTGTGAAAAAATATATATGGGAATACAAATTAGCTATGAAACAGTTAGATGTCTTGGATAATTAAACTACCAAAACTGCCCTCTAGTTAACTAAAGTTACAAAGATCCCGAAGGATTAATAAAAAACTAGGAATTTTAATCAATGCTACCATATCGGACATCTATGAATTCACTATTTTTTGTTAGTTATGAATCTGGTTGAACATTCTAGCCCTTAGCATAGACAAAAAAAACTAGAAAAAATTTCAAATGACCTTCGTTCTATGCATAGTAACACTTGTGACCTCCAAATCTTACCCACAAAGCAACAATAAGTGATGTGTGTGATGGAAACTGTGTTGTATTTATTGTATCATTTTAGGAAGCCATCCTTAGAATTCAAAGTGCATGTCTCTCACAAATTTACTAATTTTGACATGCTCTAAGTTTAGGAAAGTGACTTTATTTTCTACTTCCTATGAAGAAGATTGATTCTTTTTAGAAAGAACTTGGTTTATAATGTGCCATCCCATATTTTCACAAGCCAATTTGATACTAATATAAATTCTTAAATTGACATTGTTTGGTAGCAACGATTAGTCAAATATCAGGGTATTGTGTATTTGCTTTATCACAAGTTACGCTATTGGTAAAATCTCTTATTTTATACAACATCGGTGGAATAGAAATGGGTGGAAAAGACTCTCATCTTGTGCACTAGCATGGATTTTAGAAACCATTGACCAAGGATTTGGGCCCTTCTATCTACCACAACGATTTTTAACTATGGCATGGAATAAAGAAACACGAGTAATCTTAGGTAGAGGAGCTCAAGGATTAAATTGGTTTATCGCAAATCCCAAGCAATTCAATGAAAGGGATATTTAGATCCAAGTCAAAAATGGGTTTTTTCTTTCTATTAAATGAAAGGGATATTTAGAATTTAAATTGGATGGTGTGGCAGCATCTAAATCTCTTTGTGGAGAATGTGAACTATTTTTTAGAAAACTTCCTCAACCACCACAAGGAAGTTGAGCATTTTAAGGAAGTGGGAAGCTTTATTTTTGTAACGATTTATGAGCATATAAGAAAAGATAAAATGCAACACTCAATACTTGGAAACACGTATTTTTTTTATCCAATGGTTGAAGCACCTCTAGATCCCAATGAGACATTTTTGTTGAAGACTCAAGAGTCTACCTGATGGATATGCCACTCAATGCAGAATATGTTCTCCTCTGGCTATTGTATTTCTCTTTATTTTCATATCTCGTTCCTTCTAGTTCAAGTGTGTAGCCTTTAAGGAAATATCTTTTACATTCACAATCATTAAAGATAAGCTTGGGTACAGTCTTTCTAATATCATTGTTGGTTTTGTATAAGTTTCTGAACAATTTTGTGCAGTTTATGATACAAATTATTGACTTGTATTTTGAGAAATAATACTTGTATGAAGTTTTGAGTGTGTTTAAAGGTTTTTGAACATATTAATGAACAATTATTGATATTCAATATTCCTCTGTTTCATGTAAGGATATTCTTTCACATCTTGAATATATCTAGAGCTAACTTAGAAGCTCGTGACTGAACTTGAACTGCTCGAATTATTTACTAATGACTAGCATGTTTTTGTCCTAGCATGTTAAGGACCACCATCCTCATTAGCATTTATGATATTTATAACACTTTAGGAATGTGTAATCTATAAAATTCTTCTGCATCTCCCACTTGATTAGTTTTATGTTTTTGCAATATTGGATGAAGGTGCCCAATGAAAAGGCACTGGTCTGAAGATCTGAACATGGTTTCTTTCATCCTTCCCATGTTTTCCTTCATCATATTTGATCTTGTAATCATTTAAATATTGTGTTAAAAGTGTAGAGGGTAATCTGATGCTAAAGTGACAATGGTCAACCAACTTTGAGAATATTTGAGAGTTACCCCCTCTATCCCAAGAGCCAACATGAGGCCTAAAGTGGGGAGGTCTTCAAAGCCTCCAAAGGATGCCTCAACACAATTGCTCAACCAAGAACATCTCGAGGAACAACACAGGCGAGAGTTTTGGAGATCATTTGCATCCAACCATTCTTCATGGGTGTTGTTACTTGTGTTCATGCCTTTTGTTAAGTACCAAAGTATTTCATACATAAACACCACAACTATTCAGAGACAACATGGAAAAATTCCCACTTTATTATTATGAAAACACTTAGGGTAGGGAAACACCATACAATGGATTCTATTATGGAAGAGATCCTCTCTTATTCACTTGCCTCTTCGAGGGGACAATATTCTAATGAGATACATTCTCCAAATACAATACTTCTTGTTCTTCTTGACTCCCATTGCATTACTTGAACCCCTTTATATAGTTCCACCAACCACTTAAGAACATTTTAGAGGAGGAACCTTCTAATAAGTCCTCTTACCTTTATTATGTTCACACTAATGTATCTAACTACCATAGTGTGACCTATTTAATAATATAGTGGACTTAGTCCACCTTACATTGAATGGTCTCCACTATTATCACTATGGGCCCTCCGCCCCCCCACTACCTCTCTAGCTACATTACACCTTTCCATTGGACTAATATACAAGTATTCTTATTTCCCTCCATATTTTAAGTTTGAATGGTATACTTATAATTTAATTTTATGCATTCTTATTTGATTTGTATTGTTGCAGTAATACTCTTGTTCTTGTCCCAAAACTAATCATTATATGTTGTTTAGCTCACATCCTATCTTAACACACAATATTTTTCTCACCCATACAACAAAATCCCCAACATAGATTGGAGACTCCCACTGGGGTTTAAATATTTCCATATCACTTTTTAGGTTGTTTTCAGTGATTTTATAACTTCTGGTGACTTGCAGGAAGGATAGTTGGTTTGTACCTCCAACCTCAGTGGTTATTTTTACTAGAATTCCATTCTCCATGAGCACGACAACTTGTGCTACTATTTCAATTTGTTCAATGCAAGTTTCACATATGTGAGACTATTTCCTATGAAAGTTGTGTGATCTATATCTCTGTACTTCCACACAATATGTGTGGCTATCTCTAAAGAGACCCACACAAGTCTACTTAAATCCAACTTTTAGGTAATAGTTAGTTTCAATGGTAGGCTTAGGTAGCAGACCTTAATTCTTCAGGAATTATAGGCTTAAAAATATATTTCTTTTTGTTTGTTTAAATAAATAGCTAAATTAGTAGGTAGGAGGAGGAACCGTTGTTATTTTCTCTTTTCATGTGGATGACATCCTTAATTTTCTGTGATGGCATCTAAGACAGTGGCCTTCAAATCATCCCTAAAACAAGAAATAAACTAAGAATGGAAAAATGATGGGCTTGGATAAATTACATTGCAAACGAAGGTGCCACACACCCTCTACAAAGGCACCCATGAATGAGACACTACAACCCATTGTATGTCATGAACCCCATTCCCATTGAGTCTTGATCATTAACCACTTCATCCACTTTACATGTCTTAGAGAGGGATCTCTTGGAAACACTCCTTGACCTAGGGAAATATATATCCAATAGGACACCTCATCAAACCTCCCCCATCCAAGCTTAGCAAGTCACATAATGTCTTTGAGCACTTAATTGTTTGACATGGTAATTTTTGATGCACATGCTTAGGTGGATCATTTATTGAGTTGATTTACTTATCGTGATATTTTGACTTGAGATCCTTGGAGGGTGTGCTTATTTTTCTTTGCAGGACCTAGTTGGTGGACATTTTTAGAGGAACACGCCTAGCTTGGGCTTCCATGGGGATTGAATCCCACAGATGGATGAAAGGGCCCGGATGTCGGATGAGAGAGACATACCTTTGGATGCCTAGAAGACATTATGGATGACATAACCTAGCCCTCACATTCCAAAAGTTTTTCCTAGGAGAGGAAAAACATCACCTTTGGAGGCATGATGTCATCTAGGAGGGATAGGGTTTAGTGGTCAGGTTGTTATTCATTGACACAAGGACATTTTGAGGAAAATGAGGCTTTGACCATGAAGAAATGACTTGGATGATTGAAATGTGGCTTTGGGAAGCCTAACTACACTCCTCCAACACCAACGACTTGCTCCTAGTGTCAAAACGTCCCCTAAAGGGGTGACGACACCTCAAGTTAGGGTTTCTTTTTGTGTAAAAGTAAATTTTAAGTGAATTGTTTAATATTATTTGTGTAAAGGGGAAATATTAGGGTTTTTGACCCCTAGTCTTGTGGTTTACCCTAAAATTATGTTGAAAAACTATTTTGGAGACATTTTGTATAAATAGAGATCATAAGATCTCAGTTCATATCATAACTCTCCCATTGTGAGAAGTATTGGACTGATTTTCACTATCTTTAGCTAGTTACTCTCTTGTGCTCTTGTTTATGGCTATATATTTTGTTATTGGTTGATGGAAGTGATGCGCTAGCCTTGGGAGGATTCTTTATAGCTATTGTGTTGGTTTGTCTTAGCTTTTTCCTTGAATTGGTAAGGACTTTTTACATTGTGCTATCATTTTTTATTCAATTCAAGGTTATTTGCTAGAGATAGGTGGGAAGTATAAGGGAATACACCCCCACCTTAGTCTCCATATTTTTATTCTTACATTTTATTGGTTTAACAAGGGTTTCCTAAGAGAAGTATAAGGGCATACGCCCTCTTAACCTAAACCCTAGCTAGAGATACCTGCCTTGGGGTATAAGAGGATTTACACCCCCAATGAGGTAGTACCTCTATCTATTTATTTGCTTGACTCCATTAACCCAATTATTGAATGAGCTATTCATTTACATGTTGCATTGGAGAAATAAATTGCTACCTTGGTAAACGTCTTTTTTTCAAGTTTTAAAATTCTCTTTGGGAAAGTGTTCCTTGAGCCTTTGGCTCCCTTTCCTCATTGAGGCATCCCCTTTCAACCACAAAATATTTTTTTTATTACAAAAATAACCTACAGACAATAGGGCTGTAGAAAACTAACCTTATAATGCTTAAAAACTCCTAAACTAACCCTAGGATTTAGCCCTAACTTTTCCCTAACTCTCTACTAAGCCTAGCGCACCTATTGGGCTAGTTAGAGGTGGTTTCCTATGGATGATTTTTCTTTTTTTAATATTGGTTTTATACATCCATAAGGATGATAATATCACTGCAACAACCTTTTGTTTCAGCCTCCTTCTTTGTGCTAAATTTATTTCTTAATCATTGGTGAGTTGAGCTAGCTTCCACTAGCTTGCCTCTTGTTTATTTTATCATATGTTTAGCACTTATATTGCAATATTTGCGATATTTATTGAGCTGATATATATCATTTAAGTTTTCTTCAATTAGGGACAAAAATATTAAATTTCTTGTCCAACTAACATATTACATTATATCCTTTGTTTTCCTTGTGTCTCAGGCATGTATTCACACTTGGAAAGGTCACTCAACTCATTCGAAAACCCTGGAAACTTACCAAGACACTTTCCCAAGATATTCATACCACTTAGAATTGACCTCTAGGCACATCCACTCATACTTATCACTTTTCATCCCAATCCCCCCTAGGGTCACTGAGATTTCCCCCCTTGAGGTGCCTACCTCACCTCTAAAGTGACAAGAACACCTGCCTAAGTTGACAGGGAGTAGGTTCTCTCCTGGTTATCACCAATTGGTGGCTGGGTCAGGCTTTTCCAAACCTACAAATTGTTCAATAACATTTTGGCGTCATTGTCGTGGAGGATTTTGAATCTTCTTCGAAACCCTAAGGACACTTTGACAATCTATCCCGAAGCCTTTATCCCTTAGCTTGCATGGAGACTCCACCCAAGGGACATTCCCTTTACACATTTTTTGATGAGATCCTCTTGAATCTCATTTGGAGACTCCACCCCCCCAGAACCCTTCCTCTTCCAAGCCTTTTCCCCCTGGGAGGTTAAGGCCTTCTAAGGTCTACCAAAGAAGGCTTCCTCTCAAGTCTCCCATTGTTAAAACCCCTTTCCACGATACCCTTCCCCTTTCTCCAATGTATTTCTCTTGGGAAAAGGACCTCTACAAAACCATTAACATGTCCACCATCCAGGGATACCCCAATACAATTCCAAAAGAGTCTAACAAGTGGTTGCCAAAATTTCCAAGAAATAATGTAGTGACCGTTGAAGAACCTCTTTATTTCATGGGCCAAGACATGGAAAATGTAGGGATCAAACATGAGGATGTAGCCATGAGGCTATTTGCTTCATCATTTACCAAAGAAGCTCTTGATTGGTTCATAGGCCCCCCTGGAAATCATCTCACATCCTATGAAGCTTTTGCCAACTTGTTTAAGAGCATATGGTCAACAAAGACAGACAATGGGATGCTTGGAGATCAATTCAATCAGATACAGAAAAGGGAGAATGAGACAGTGAAGGAATTCAATACTATATTTGATAGGTTGTACAACCATATTCCAACAGTGTTCCACCCTACTCCTTGGATTGTGCCAATGATGTAGGCTTCTTGTCTTTCAGAATGAAACAAAATTTCCCTTTAAAATCATTCATGTAAACTTGACTCGACTGTGAATCAACTCAACTCGATTCAAACCAACTAGAAAAGACATGATGATATCAACCCGACTAGGTTATGGCACGAGAGGATGAGACACATTGGAGAAAAAGGACTTCGATATATGCAAAGTAAAGGTATGGTCGAAGGTTTTCATGAATGTGTCTTTCAGAATGAAACAAAATTTCCTAAAAAATAAACACACTTTTAGAAAGAAACACACTTTTACCCAACAACACATTAGACCAAGTAGATCTTAACTAACTCCTAAGTGTCTAAATATCCTAACACCCCCCTTTAAGAACAACTTGGGACATGATTGAAGGATTTACAATAGTGAAACAATAGGAGAAGGAAGGAGGCATTAGAGCCTATCCCCCCTTAATGAAAACTTCTTGAACTCCTAACATAGATCAAAGTTTGGAAAACTTCACTTCTGTAAGAGACTTTGTGAAAATGTCTACAACTTGGTCTTTTGTAGAGAAAAAGAGCACTTCAATAACTTGATCATGAATGATCTTTCTAATGAAGTGCATGTGTAGCTCGATGTTCTTGCTGCACTGATATTGAACTGGGTCTTTGGTGAGATTGATGGCACTCTGATTGTCGCACCAAGGGATGGTCGGATGTTGTTGTTGGAATCCAAACTCTGAAAGGATCTGTCGAAGCCACAAGGCT
>JASDQU010237777.1:0-12429 GCA_032191745.1 Picea mariana | reverse complement strand
TTCTGAGGAATGGCTCGATACTTTCAGCCAGGAAGTTGAAAAGAAGGAAGTTGCAGCACTGAAGCTAGTAGCAGAAGAAGAAAAAGAGCAGGCAAGCAAATTGATCACTCCATGGGAGATGGATCTAGATATGCTGGAGGATTGGTTGAACAATCCAGAACTAGCAAGAGAACTGGCAGAAGTTGAGCTGTCAGAAAAGATGACTGAACAGTAAGTCATTCAAGAGGAGACTGTAGAGCTAAAGTATGCAGTAGAGTGGACACTCAGTGCCACAGAAGATGAAGAATATGGCAAGGGAGATCACAGTGATCTGCCCAATTGCAAAAATAATTTCCAGCTGAGGAGGCTGCATGAGCAGAGCCAGCCACTGAAGTAGCTGGACGAAGTGATCAAGATGATCAAGGAGCTGATGTTAGGGTCAGTAGAAACTGTCAGCAAGGAGAAGTTGAGTAGAAAAAAAGAATCAATAGCAGCAGCATTGATTCAAATGGATATCGATGGCCACCCACCTTTTCCAACTGGCTCAAAACAGTTTTCTGACATTTTTGGCAATTTACTATTTTTAGCAGTTTTTAATTCCGGGGCCATTTTGAGGGCCTAAATGAAGTTTTTTTGGTATCGAGTTCCTCAATGATAGCCAATTTCATAATTGAGTCCCCAAAATGAATCTCCTCAGTGATACCTTTCCAACAGGCTATCACACGCCTAAAACGGAGATCGTATGCAAAAGTTACGACCCCAGGAAGTTGATGTACTAGCTTACCCAAACGGGGCCCACATGACTTTTGGCGTTTCATCTCCTAGGGTTAGGTTTTTGAATGTATAGGATTTTTGGCATTCTTGCTTATTGTAAAAATTCCTTCAGAGCCTCATTGTAACCTTCTTCTTTCGAATGCATGATGCCGTCACATCTCTTCTCAGAGATATGCTGCCACCATTCCAGCAAGCTTGTTTCCACTGCATTTTACAGTTTCAACTTATTTCGTTATTGAATAGAAAACCAGTTTTACTGTATCTCTATTATTTTTTGTTAAGCACCTATTAATAATTTGTATTCATTTTGTTCTTCTCATAAAATCTGGATCAAGCACAGAAGCAACAGCAACAACAAAGAGATGGGGTAGGTGAACAGCTCCAGAAATTTGCTTGGGATCCAAGAGGATTTCCACAACTAAGAGAGGAATCTCATGAGTAGGAGCTCATGAATTTTGCAGCTGAGGAGTATGATGTAGGAGCATCATCTCTCCACATCATCCAGCCAGCCATCCAGCCACGTCAACGCGTGCATTCAAAGCTAAAGAGAGGCGTAACCCTCGTCTTCCATTTTGAATTTGAATGTAATTTAATGTTTAGGCTGGTGAGCCGTGAAGCCATGCTTTGCATAGGCATAGAGTAGATAGGACTTTAATGTTTGAAGGCTGAGATCTAGATCCGATTTGTGGACTAGAGATCCCATTCAATGTAATTAAATAGGGTAGGTAGATTGGAGGGAAGTGCTCTAAGAGCCCCCTCATGTAAAATATCTTGGATGGTATCTCATTTAGGAGAGTTGTAAGGGAAGAGAAGGAGCTGAGATTTTGATATAGTTCATGCTCAGGAACACCTTGTAAAAACAAACATTTTCCATTTAATACAAACAACAGATTTTCCTGCATGTTTTCTGTGTTATGTGGATGCTTCATTGTGTTCTTTTATGCTGTAGATGTATGCAAGACATTTGCAGGGAGTTGTGTGATTTCTAGGCTTGAGAGGTTCTTTGTGGTTTCATGCCAGGAGGGCATGATAGAGTACTACAGTCTATGAATACCAGTGCCTAGATGTACTTCTGAACTCTGCGGAGTCAGAAAAAGATGTGCCAGGAGGGCACAGTAGCTGAAATCAACAATTCAGAGGAATACCTTTGAGGTTGCTGAATACCTCAGGAGGAAAGGCTATGGAGAACACAGTTGCAGACAGAAGCTCTGAGGAGTTCTCTAAAGCTTTGCTAGGTGGGAATTGAGCAGGGGCAAGGAGTGCACAGAAGAAGAACTCTGTTGTGAGTTCAGAAGAAGACAGAAGCTCGGTTGTGAGTTCTGTATAACTCTGCCAGGAGGGCATTGAGACAGTGGGCAGATTGGCATAGAGAGGAATAGAACTCTGTCGAGTCCTGTAATTGAGGAAGAATCCACTGAAGGATCTTCACAGGGTTGTTGAACACCCTGAGCACTCAGCAAGAGGTTTCTTGAGTAAAGGATAGCAAAGAGGGCATCCAAATTCTCCATCTGAAGGAGAAGGGAAAGAGGATAAAATCCCTTAGAGGCTTGAGTATCTGAAGGCTCAGAAGAGATAGCACTGTGTGTGTGAAGACTCTGTAAGGAGTGCAGAAGTCGCAGAATCCTTCAAGGATTCAGAAGCAAAGCTCAAGAGGAACAACGTTCTTGTACACGCAGGCGAGACTCAATGTTATAGAGTTCATAGAGGAAGATGAACAAAGGTTGAGGCCTTTGAGAATTTGGAATTCTTCCAAGTTTGGGAAGAAAGCACCAAGGCTCAACAGGAGCAATAGCTGCCATCGAATCAACCGAGAAGATCTGGGCCATTGAGGTATTTTGCATCCAGGAGGCAGTACAGGAAGAGCGCATAGGAGAGATGATCTAAGCCGTCAGATCTTGAGCAAAGAACCCGACAGCCGTTGGATCTGTCGAGATTTGCACGAGGTTTAAACCTCATGTGAAGAGCAGCAGAAGTGAAAGTCACGAGAAGGAGTTCGTATCGGGATATCGGTGCTCGGGAGTTCGGTGATCCGGAGGACGAGAGTCTGGGCACTCGACCTCAGAAATCATGACAAGGAGAAATAGATCTGAGCCGTCCATCTGCGAGAGGATGCATGTCATGGAATCATCCATTTCGGAGATTCGGGCACCGGGACTCACATAGGTGAGCATCTTGACTTCATGAGTAGTGAAGTCCCGAGGAGATCTGAGTCATTTTTCTGAGAGAGGACACGTGTCGTGAGATCGCTCGTATCGGGGATTCAGACATCGGGAGTCAGAGAAGGAAGTCTTTTGACTTTGCGAGTGGCGAAGTCGAGAGAAGATCAGGACCGTCCATTCCAAGAGGACAGGTGGCAGAGATCCAGGATTTAGGTCTCGTGAACTCAGAGGTTCGCAGGGTGAGAGCCCAAGCATTGGGTGCTCCATGTCGCGAAGTCACGAAATCACGAGGAGCAAAGACAACCGTTGGATCTAGAGAACAGGAGGACCTTTGGATCAGGAACCCCATCGCCTATCATGCGTTCGGGGGTTTGAAGGTTGAAAGGAGTCATTTTCGACTTCACAAGTAGCAAAGTGCCAAGAGCCAGGCACGAGAGGACATGTGGCAGAGTCACAAGGTGGGCCTGGGTAATTGACAGGTGGACACACGTCACCTATTGGAAAAAGTCAACACCCCGTTGACCTCTTGTGTCTCTGGGATTCATGAGATAAGAGCACGGAGACTCAACCCTTCGACTCGCGAAGTCGCGAGTAGTGAGAATGCGAGAAGAAAAGTCAATATTGCTTCTCAAGGGTTTGTGAAGGGAAGGTGCCAAGGTTGGACATTGGTTTGTGAGTAGAGAAAGGAGCTGGTGCTTAGCCTAGCCGGCGGTCGCGTGTGAAAGGCACTGAGAGAGGAAGAGCCATACCTGTATCGACATTTCAGGTATCGCAATATTGGAGAAGGAGGATTCGAATGCTTCGACTCATGAACTCCCGAGATCGTGAGATTTCGACAAGAGACTTTGGGTTAGGCCCATGGTCATAGCATTGTGGTCGCATGAAAGGGCGAAGCTCGCGCCTGGTGTTGTTCGCACAGGGGAGCTTCCGAAAGGACCTGTGGATCCATAAGTGCCAATTCCAGCAGGGAGATAAAGAACGATCCTGTGAGCAGATCTCGGCCCGAGGGCCGATAAGTCTGCATCAATATCTCAACAAGTTCACTACACCATTGAGACCCCGAAGTACTTTTTGGAAGCATACTGGGATAACAACATAGAAGAGAAGGCTAGTCTATGTGAATTATATATGAATAACCTTTCTCTTTCTCACAAGAATAGCTCAACATGTTCACTACACCATTGAGACCCCTAAGGCCTTTTGGGAAGCATACCAAGATAGAAACATAGAAGAGAAGGCTAGGATATGTGAATTATATCTGCATAACTTTTCTCTTTCTCACCCTGACAAACATAATCATAATCCATATGTAGGGGACGTTCAGATCACATATATTGCATCTTGGTTGAGTCATGAGGAGCTCAGGGAAACTGATATGAAAATTTACAAAGGAGAATAGCTCCATATCCTCCTTTGCATCAGGGTTGAAGAAAAATCCTAAGGATGTTATAGCTAGCCATGACAATATTTCTTTAAATAAAGATGTAGCCCCAATTTGGGAAGAAAAGAAAATAGAGGCTACGACACAACTTTAGGATTCTAGGAGAAGAGGAAGCATAAACTCACCACGAGATATATATGGTACTCCTTACCCCATGACCTCCAAATAAAGGATCCAGATTCTCCTAATGTCTTACAGGTTGCATTCTTTAGAAATCCCTTATACAAAGACCATGAGAAAGATAAAGGCTAAATGGATTGGATTGAGAATGAGTCCCCCTCTCCTCCCAATTTCACCTCCAATTGATTTATATAGGAGCCAGGAAAGGGAAGAATTGTCATAGATATAAAGGACCAAAGGATATTATGAGAAAGAGGCCATCACCACGTATACAACTTGGGATATTAGATAAACGTGCAGTGAACACAAACAAAACAATGATATAAAAGGGACATCTCATCTAATGATGGGCCTATATAATGCCTATCCCATCAATGACACACTTTTTTACTACTTATGTGCCTAAGAACTCACCTTTTTTACCATGCCTAATATAAAATGTGGTTGTCTTACAAATTATTTAATGAATGATTTTGAGTTTCAGATGTGACAATTTTCTCTTATGTTTTTATTTTAGTTTCATGATAAAATTGTATGTGTAGCCTAACCTCAATAGGATGAGCCACTCATAGAAGTATGGAGGTCCCGACACATGGATAAAAATAAGGGATCTTATCCCCACCTACCACCAATTCATTGTCAATATATTAAAGAGCCATTATCTTCAAACTTGGCCTTTGGAGATCCAAAAGACATCTAATAAATATGAGAATTAGTAATGAAGTAACATTTAAGAGAAAATCCTAACAATTCCTCCTTGATTTAAGGATAGGGTTGAGCTTTCTAGGAGTATAAATAAACCTCAAGGACTAGCCTTGAAAATAGAAGTTTTTGATAGAATATTGAATTATTGTATCATGTCATTTTGTTCAAAGACATTGAAGACTTGGAGCTCTTCTCCATTGATGCACTTTTTGTGATTAATCAATAAAAATACTTTCTTTCTCATCTCATTAGTCTTTTTCAAGTTCCTTGTGTTGCTTGGGTAGGGCCCACTCAAGAGGGATCAAGGACCCTTCTATACTTTTATTTTCATGTTGTTTTGTTTTAGCTTCATCTTTTAGTCGTTTAATTAGCTAAAATACCACCACATAATTATATTCATGAGTATAGTATAATTTTTTTTCACATGCCAACACACAATTGTGTTCATGACTGTAATTTAACTATGCTTCCTATAGATGTTGTTATAGATTTATAGGAACTCATTGAGATCCTTTCTTTAAGGTTAGAATTACATTTCCATATCATTTTATCGTGTTTTGATCATTTAATTAGTTTTATAAGAAATTAATAGACAATGTGAACCTTTCTTACTTTTCCTATAGATTTTCCTATAGAATTGTTATAGTTTCTATAGGACTATCAATAGTTCATGTAGATCAATCCAGATTAGGTTTTCTTGCATCATTTCCACTTAGTTATTGATGATTCTTAATGTTAATGTGATGATATCAAGATATGGTACTTTATGAGGGGTTAGGGACTTAGATAGGAGACAAATCTTTCTACAATTATCATGATTTTGATTTAGCAAAAGCAATTCTATTTCCTAGATTAATTTCCTTTATGCAACATTTTCATCAAAAATGCTTTTCTTTCCATCTTAGAATACTTTCTTTTCAGTAATGTGCAATCTTCGTCTACAAGAGGAACATTTTGGTGTACATTGCCTTTGGGTTTAACTGTCAACTATTCAGTTCCTTATCCATTCAACTAAATTTTCCTCCATGATTTGCTTCCTTCTCTAGTAAGCTCCTCCTACTTCCTAGATGCTACTCATGTTTCTTTTCCTCTCTTGGGACTCTTTTTGCTATCAATCATTTCTCCTTCAACCACCAATTGAATTTTTCTACTTGCTTCCATAATACATCTAGCTTCTTCAGATGTGCCTCAATACTCTCTTTTCTATTCCTTCACTACCAACCACAAGGTCTTTACTCCATGATCCCATTCCATAGCACCTTCATTCGTAGGATATTAAAGAATACTCATAATTTCACTAGATATTAATAAATACCTCCAAAAATCATTTTGTTGGAACCCCCTCCCAATACATCTTTCCAATAAAATAAATTCCTATTTTTACTAGATACCCCTTTTTATATCCCTCAACACCTATAAACCTCCCCCCCACACCTCACATCCCACCCCCAACACCTACAATATGTTGACTTTATTTTTTACAATTTTAAAGCCACCTTTATGAATGAATGTGATAAGATATTTGTCCACAATGTGAAACCCCCATGCTACCAACTATCTTCATCAAATATTCTTCATCTTTTTCGACTTTCACTTCTTATGTATTGCATCCCTCTTTGATTATCTCTTTGCTCTTCCAAAGCCTATGCTTCCTCCATGGTACCATTTCCTATTTACTTTCCTGCTTCTTCTAGCCCCATCCCAAGTCACCCCCATGTGAAAGGACTTATGTTGTAGCCACTGTTACCAGGTTGAAGGGAATATCATGTTCCTCCATCATGAATATATTCACCCACACAACAATCTCCTTTACCAATCTCCTGCGAGCTCCCCTCCTGAGATACTCTTTTGGTTTTGAAAAATATTGGTTTAGTTCTACTGAAAACTCAATGATATTACCTTTTATTGTCTTCTTTACCCAAAATTCAACATCTTTTTCCACGTCATGGTTGAATCTCTACAGTGCAACCATATTCTATCTATTTCATTAGGTCCCCCTCTTCCTCTTCTTGAATGTTTTCGTATTATATATTAGTTTCTTCAACCAATCAAATATTACCATCAAGAACTCCACCCAAAATATATCTTAACTATCATGGTCATCATGCATCCATCGAGCCCAATTACCCTTAATATGATTTTTCTAAAATAAATTGACTTACTGGGACTTTCGTTCCTCTACGTAACTTTGGGTCAACTCATTAGTAATGATGTTAGAATTCCATACACATGAAAAAGGATCCCAAAAAAGTAACCATCTATTGGCTCAATTTCATACCAGGGTCCACATAGGTGTACAATAAGGGGGTATGTTGTATTCTAAGCGATAGCATTATCAATCCCTAGGAAGGGGAAGGTCTCACCCAAAGGATTATGCCAATAATAAATAATATATTATTCTTGCACAACATGACTATTGTAACTAACCTTCACTGCATCAAACTAGGTTTTCCTACCTACTATGCAGTCCATTGCTCATCAAGGAACAAATCATTCCAATATATCAACAAACCATCATCATTAATAACATGCACATCTAGATTAAATAATATTCTTCACTTAGTATAGATGCATAATAAACATAAAACACATTGAATCACCATATGAGAGGATCACAGTAACAATTTGGAACCATGGCATCAATCCATTAAGATTTAGCACAATCCCATATATTCTCTAAACTTGACAGAGTAGGACTTACACACAACATATTATAGGGAAAATTCCACTTGTCTACCTAAACAACACCATTGCAAAATCATATACTAGCCGGACATTCAAAATTTTAACATTAGTTGAACATTCACGAGCAGGGAAACATTAACTAGTTGAACAATTTAACATTAGTTGCAACTCTTTGTCTTTCTAGTTTATATCATCCATCAGTTCTACTACCATCTATCACTTTAATTGAGCCTACCTTTGGGTGGAAAACTCCATCAACCCATAATTTGAAATAGTTATTTAATCGAGATCCAACTAAGCACTTGGCCAATGAAAAACTCAATCTTGACTACATTGCATAGGAAGCAATCAATTAGATCATGGACACCAAGATCCTACCAGTAGAACATCTAATTCTATTGGTTTTTCAAAGCATGATTGCTTCTTCACCAAAGCAAGTGTCTCACCAAGAGTTAGATACAATAGAATTTTTCCCATTTGATGGAGGAATTTGACGCAATGGGAACCGTTGATTTCTAAAGGGGGATATTGTTCCACATGGGTACTTGTGGCCACCCACCTATTCCACTCATTTAGAATGGTTCCACATCTTTTACCATAGTTTTTCAAATCCAAAAATTTTGGCATTTCCCTTATGATTTTCATAGTTGACATAGGCCACGCAATCAAAGAATATGTGGCTTTCCAAACTCATAGAGCATGGATTAAGCTTTGTAACCATACAAGAAATTCTCTAAATGGAGTTTGTATGTAAAATTTGAGCCCCTAATAAGTTGACTTATCAACTAACCTTCTTAAGGCCCACATTCCTTTTTCCACATCATTTTATAGAATTAAGGTTTTGGATCTTTAGAGTTTTTGCATCCCAAGGAATCATAATTCATGTCAAAGGAAAATTTTGACCTCTTGTAATGTCTTCTTCTAAATAAGCATAGCCAACACATCTCTCTTCAAATATAATCTACCACCATTCTAGATAGTTTGTAGTGCTTTTCATTTTATAGTATTTTCTTATTTCGTTCATTAATAAAATTGTGGTTACTATATTATTGTGCTCTCTCCAATATCTCTTTGTTTTTTTTTTATATTTTTCCTTCATTATGTTCTCTACGTAATCGAGATCATAGAAATAAACATTAACATAAAAAGAAAACAATCATATATCCTTTTGTCTTAGTAAATGCTTTGAATACTAAATTATTATATATATATATAAAAAAAAAAAACAAGAAGTGGATTAGGTTTAATAACATTTGCATAACTTTTTCTAATCACTTTTACTATTTCAGTATTATAATTTAATATTACGCACATTCACATGAAAGGCATATGCATAAGTGCTACCTAATTTTTTGCACAATTGTTACAGTTCATAGTGTACTAGTCACAAGTGCTTCACATTGCTAGTTTGTAAAACATAAGCATACGAAAAATAATCGTGTGGACACAAACAATATGATAATTAGGATGAATGATACTTTATATTATGATGAATGATATACTAGTAAACTTTAAGAGTAAAGAAATTGGTAAACAATGTTTTCAAAATTTGATTTAAAACTATAAAGAAAATAAAACTTTAATACGATATCTCTATTGATAACAATGATACAATAAAAAAAATTTATTTGGAATTGGTTAACAATGTAAAAATGGATAAATAAAATAAAACTTTAATACAATATCTCATAGGAATGATACAATATAAATTTTTATTTGGAATTGGTTAACAATGTAAAAATCAATAAATAAAATAAAACGTTAATACAATATTTTTATTGATAACAATAGTAAACTTTAAGAGCAAAGAAATTGGTAAACAATGCTCTCAAAATTTGACTTAAAACTATAAATAAAATAAAACTTTAATACGATATCTCTATTGATAATAATGATACAATATAAATTTTTATTTGGAATTGGTTAACAATGTAAAAATCGATAAATAAAATAAAACTTTAATACAATATCTTTATTGATAACAATGATACAATATAAATCTTTATTTGTAATTGGTTAACCATGTAAAAATCGATGACTAAAATTATAGGTACATCTTTGTTACAATAGCTTTATTACTATGTGTAAGGCTAGAAGACTCAATATGATTTAATTTAGAAAATTTTACATTATTGGTATAATCAAAACAATAATAATAATACACATCAATAATCAAAACAATAACAATAGTACACAATAATTGAATTGAGATGTGATTTTTTAATAAATTTTAAAATTGAGATGTGATTTTTTAATAAATTTTAAATTATTACAAACTTATAAGATGTATTACAACTAGTCAAAACAATAACAATAGTACACAATAATTGAATTGAGATGTGATTTTTTAATAAATTTTAAATTATTACAAACTTATAAGGTGTATTACAACTAATCAAAACAATAACAATAGTACACAATAATTGAATTGAGATATGATTTTTTAATAAATTTTAAATTATTGCAAACTTATAAGGTGTATTACAACTTAGTATTATAGATATGTTGTTATGATGTCATAGGATTTAATGTTTATGTTTAGATGTAGAATCAATAACCAAAACAATAACAGTAGTACACAATAATTAAATTGAGATATGATTTTTTAATAAATTTTAAATTCTTGCAAACTTAGAAGGTGTATTACAACTTAGTATTATAAATATGTTGTTATGATGTCATATGATTTAATGTTTATGTTTAGATGTAGAATTAAAAAATAAATATAATTAATATTATATATTAATTAAATATAAATATAAATAGATATAATATATATATATGAAAAAGATTTAATTAAGTAATAAATTATATATACTTTTCGTTTCATCTTATCAGTCATGAGTTTTTGAGCGTTCACAATAAAAAAATATTTAAAATTTACACTATTAAAAATTAAAACATTTTGGTGAATTAAAACGCACGGACAGCTAAAGCATATATAGAGTTGAGAAAATCCAAAAGTTAATCTTAAATGTGGTAATTTCAAAAATTAATCAATTAAACGTGGCAATCATATGGTGGTAATTCCAAACATTAATCAATTAAACGTGGCAATCATATGGTGGTAATTTCAAAGATTAATCAATTAAACGTGGCAATCATATGGTGGTAATTCCAAACATTAATCAATTAAACGTGGCAATCATATGGTGGTACATACAGTAATTTCCAAACCTCCGCCATGGCCGGATAAGGACTGGGGAGCAGTTTCGCCGGATGAGGTCTGGGGAGGAGTTTGTGTGGGTATTCTAGAACCGCTCCATTTCCATCGCACCATGTAAAACAGTAATACTATCACGGATACCAATCCTGCTACGACGAAGAGACCCCAGAAGTTGTATGCGTGAATTTGAATGTCCGATCCCGACTGGGAATCTCCACTACAATCATGATCATAATAGGGCAACGATTCTTTTTTAATTGTATTGAGTGTTCCGTCGTCTGATATTTGGAGTATTCTGGTAGAAATGTTCTCCACCAGTTTATCATACTTGTGATGAAACACCTACCCAGAAACAGCCCATCAGTATGAAAAACGATAAAAAACCGAAAAGAAAAGAAAAAATGGTCATTAATAGAATTTTTCATGGATGGTTGATAGCTTTAAATTGAAATCAAATCCATGAATCACTTACAAATCCCCAATTTTTGGTGATGAACGTTTGGCCAACAAAGGTGAGAGTATTGCAATGCTTTGCCACTAGCGATTGCATGTATGGGCGTTCCTCTATGATGGCACCCACCTCACCACTAAACAAAGCTTTATAAAAATCTGCTTCTGTGTTCAGAGGTATTAATCTCCGCTTATCAATTCTGAAACTGCCTGTCAAATAGTTTTCAACATAGGATCCTCTCGGGTATCCAATTTTTATGTCCTGTCTTGCCACCACACTGTTGACATCATTAAGGGTAGGTTCTAAACGTGGAGCTGTCAGAATAGCCGATAAATTTGCTGTATAGCACGAATACAGAATTCCAATAAAAAAAAGCCAGACCACAACCACTATACGCCCCATGACTGTCCGGACATCATCTGCTCATGACAATTCAATATTATTCCTATCATAAGCTTTATTAGCCTACTCCCACAGAAAAAGACAAAGCACAATCATAAATTTGTGATATGGAAAGAGACCAACATACTCTGATTTGTGAACAAAGTAGAAAAACCGAACCTGTGCTGACACAAAGATTGCCATACTCACAATGCTATTCAAGTAAGGGATGGGGATTGGATTCCCTGTATAGTTTGCTTTGATAATTGCAGTATAAACAATTATGATGAAACAGGCCATGCCCATCAAAGTTTTTTCTTACCATAATATGCTTCCACAGTGCCTGCTAGGGTTCCACCTCTCGAACTGTGGATGTTTTTTGCGCTCTAATAGATAGATCGCCAAACCCCCAATAATTAAGAACCCAACTGTTAGTACCCACATTCCAGGTGTGAAAGGCTTCAAGAAAGCAAATCCAGAACTAATGTGATCGTCCTTCAGTCGAACTACTACCAGTAGCCCAGAATCCATGAATGGTTGTGTAAACAGTACTTCTTTGGAACGGTTT
>JASDQU010237775.1:3071-14278 GCA_032191745.1 Picea mariana | reverse complement strand
ACTGTTTATGATCTGTTCTGATGGTGTTGCTTGGATTTGTTGAGTTTTCAGCTGCTAACGCATCCTAATCTTCTGGAACTTGAGGCATTACACAGAGACTTCCAAGATCAAAATCCCAGCATTAGTCCATGAAAATTCATGAGGAAATTAATAAGCAAAAACTATAAAAAAAAAAATATTAACAAAATAACGAAAAAATATCAGCAACATAACATGTTCTGTCTATTTTGTTCTCCAAAGCAGCATTCTGTGTATTTTGTTTTGCGCGAGTCCTGAGAGTTTTTCTGTTTGGATTACCATCGTAGGATACACAATTCCTGTTAAAGGAGTCTTTCATTCTAGGATACCCATTTTATATTCTCACTTTCTCAAAAGCAGCTTTTTGCCTTTGTTTTCATTTTCTCTACAACAATATCATTTTTATTATATTATGTTATGTTTAAACGGTAATAAATATTAATATCTTCTTCATATTATGTTTGAATTTCCATAAAAAGGTTTGTCAGGCACGTTAATGCAGTCACAAAAAACCTGTAAGAGGGGGCGGTAATAAAAAGATGTAGGGAGGGACCGTCATAAAAAAGCTGTGGGGAGGAGCGGTATTAAAAGAGCTGTAAGGTGGGACAATCATTAAAAAAGCTGCGGTCATAAATAATGGGAAGCACTTTAATTCAGTTAAAACTCAATAATGTGAGGCACGTTAATTCACTTAAAACTCGTATTATGTTTAAACGGTAACAAATCTTAATATCTTCTTTATATTATGTTTGAATGGACACAAAACAGTTTGTGAGGCACGTTAATGCAGTCACAACAAACCTGTAGGAGGGGGCCGTAAGAAAAAACTGTAGGGAGGGACCGTCATTAAAAACGTTGCTATCATAAATTAAAAAAAGATACGATAGTAAATAGAAAAATCATAATGGAATGAGTCTTTTATTATGTTTTAATAATCATAAAAATGCTAATAATTACAAAATTGTTAAATGATGATTAGTTATGGAAAGGAAATAATTATAAGATTAATGATAGAATTGTTAAACTATGATTAGTGATCGAACTAATTTTTGTATAGTTTAGTATTTTATTTTTTTTAAGTTTAAATTGTGATTTAGTAATTTAATTTTGTGAAAATTTTCATTTTTAATTTAGTAGTTGGGATATAAATATATTATATAAATAAGTTTGGGTTTGGATTTAATTTTTTGAGATATAAATTTATTTTATATGGTTTAGTAGTTTTTTTTTTTTTAATTTAAATTGAGATTTAGTAATTTTAATTTTGAGTTAATATTTTGTAGTTGGGATATAAAGATATTATATAAATACTTTTTGGGTTTGGATTTATATTTTTGGGATATAAAGCTATCATATAAATAGGAAATAGTTTAAAAGAAGTTCTAAGTTTTTACTTTTTTATGGACTAAGAGTATTGTTCAAATTGGGTATTAAATAAGATTTGAGCAATGCAATTTTGTGATTTGGCCAACAATTGAGTTGTCCAAGTATAATTAGAAAGCAATTAGGTTGTTTTTTTTCCTTACAATTTATTTGAACATGAAAATACTATTCATTGTATAATCAATGAACTTAGAGAGGAGCAAGTGTGAGCTGATAAAATATAGTTAGATAGTAACCTATAAAAGTTTAAAGTAATAAGTTGAAAGTAGTCTAAACTATTTATGTTTTGACTATTTTTTCATGATATTATCCATTTAATTTTGTCCAGCCCAAAATTGTTGGATCAAGAGATTTGTGGAGCAAGATGAATCCATTTGTGCTTTCATAAAATTTAAACAACAAAGAAATTGTGATTTCATCAAGATTTATATTGTCACATTCCAAGTGTACAAGATGAATCAATTTGTACATTCATAAATGCAATTAAAAAAAAAAAATGTGATTTCATCCAAATTTATATTTCTAAGATTCCAAGTGCTCTAGGGGAAACACCATGATTCCATTTGTGCATTCATAAATCCAATTTAAACAACAAAAAAAAGTAATTTCATCAAGATTTATATGACCATTCAGTAAAAAATAGGAACTAAAAATGCACAACATACTCAAATAAAAAACATTTAAAAAAATTATATTTCTATTTTTTCCAACTATTATATTATTTTTAAAATAATAAAATATTTTAAAAATTCATACACTAAAATCAATAATTTATAATTGAAAATTTTTAATAATTATAAACTAATTTTTTATGTTTTATTTTTATTTTTACATCATACTATATTACATTTCAAATAGATAATTGAAAAATAATTATAAAAACATTTTTCACTATTATATTTTATCTTATTTTAAAACATAATTATATTTCAAAAATAAATTAAATGTATTCTATTATTATTTAATTATATTATTTTATCACTTATATTTTTTTAATAAAATATGATCATGAATTTTGAACTTATTTATCATAAATTAAAATGTCTTGTTTTTAGCTATAAAATTTATTGAAAAATAGGTTATTTTATTTATAAAGTTAATAAAGTTGTTAAAACATTTTATTGTAATTAATACAAATTATTTTATCATTTTAAACTTTTTAATAAAATATGATTATGAATTTTGAATTTCTTTATCACAATTGAAAACCATGTTTTCACTTATAAAGTTAATTGAAAAAATTGTTCTTTCATTTATAAAGTTAATAAAGTTGTTAGGACCCTTTATTGGTGATTTCATTGATAAAGCTAATTGAAAAAAGTAGTATTTTCATTTATAAAATTAATAAACCTGTTAGAACATTTTATTGTGATTAATACATATGTATACTTTTCTTAAATAATCTTTATAACATTTTTCAATTTTAAAGATTATTATTTGATGAAGATTAAAAAATTTAGTAGTCATAAAAACTATTAGTATTTAGTTTAAGAAACAATGACCTAGATACATCTAAGCTCTAGCTAACAAAATTTTGATTTAAGAAAAAAATTTATATAATTAAAAAATATTTTAATTTTTATATAAACAATTTTATTAAAAAATAAATATTGAAATTATTAATGTTAATTAAAAACTAAAAATCAAAATATTATTATTTTTTATTAGTTAAAAAATTATTTTTCTTTTTAATTATTTTAAAGGATGGATCACTCAAAATGAAAATGGATATATTATTTAAATTTATTGCACCCATTAATAATACTATTATTAAACTTAGTCTTACATTATTGCATTTATAAAGGAATAACATACATGTACTTACAATTTATTACATATTATTTTATTTTCATAATGGAAGATTGCATGATCATATTTTAAGGCTGTTATATTGTAAATGTCCTATTGTTGTGGATGTTTCAACTTTAAACTATAAACACCATCATTTAAAAATATTAGTAAATATTTTAGGTATATGTTTTTTCAACTTGATGACTTTTAGCACTTTTCTTTATTATAATTTTAATAGATGTTTAAACAATGATATAGTAAATATGTTAGGTATATGTTTTTTCGATGACTTTTATCACTTTTCTTTGTTATAATTTTAATAGATTTTTAAACAAATATATGCATATTTGTTGTTAGTCATTTTGAAAATGTATCTTTTAAATGTATGCCTATTATTTTACATAAATAAATTGAAAATAAATAAATATATTTGATTTAGGTAATTTTATGATGGTAAGTACCCTCACATGGGGTGCCAAGTGACCAACATGCAGATAGATGACTTAGTTGAATATGTCTCCTTCCTTACATCCATATCTTGTAGGATGGGTGACATTCAAAGCTCATACGAACATGCAAGGAAACTCTCTCATTCTGGTTTAAGAGATCCTTCAATGAAGTAGGGTTGGTAGACTGTGATGGGTACATGACACATGCGCAAGGTCCCTTCATCTCCTCCGGTGCCTCTCCATTTACTCTAGGTTTGTTATTGCTATTTTCATTCGAATATGGTTCAATTCTTTTGTTTTGGCTCTGCTCCAGTTGTTCTCCTCCCCCATATGCAAGTTTTTGGCCCGCTTAGAGTCTAGATTGTCTACATTAGCATGCCTCATGAGTGAGACAAGCCCAAGATATGGCCCCCTTATAACATCTTCGACTTTGGGAAAAGAATGATATGCCACTTCTCCCAAGTGCCTACGACTTCTTTGGCCCATCGAGAAAAGGGAACCCACGAGCCTCGAATGGCCATTCTGGAATAGGAAATCCCAACAATGTCGATTATCATTATGTCGACCTCCCTTCTGTACAATGTTCCAGACCCCCATGATCCAAAGTATTTTAAATTTATTTAATACTTTATCATTACAAGTTATATTTTTGTGAGAATGTGAATTAACCTCCTTTTATTTCAGTGTCTATGCAGACTTATGAAGGAATTATCAAAGAAAAGGATAAAGAGTTAAAATATTTATTTTAGGTATGATCACTCATGAGAGGGACAAAGAAATCATACTGTAAGTAAACAAGTCTCGGAAGAAAGAACTTATGTCATGACTTGCAAAAGTTAGACAAGACGAGAAGGACGTATGATATGGTGATAGTCAATAAAGACTAAACAATATTCAGTACTTATACAGGAGCAAGAGGCTCATAAAGATGCAGATCAGAAATATTCAAGATGAAGAAAAGGATGGATACTTAGATATAGTGGATGAGATGCAGGTAACTAGAGGTTGCTCCAGTACCATTCTTATATATGCAGAGGGAGGAGGTTGATCTAGTAAGAAGAAAAAAAGAAAGAAATATTTGAACTCAAGAAGACACCTAGGATATTATAGAAGAAAACTTCTAGGATGATGACTAGAAGCTATTAGCTTGATGCAAGAGGCAACCATGTCTCCGAGTTCGAAATATCGTGATTTGATGTAGTTAGAAAAGAAGATGGATGGTGCCTAGATATTTTGATGAAGATGAAAGTTACCCAGTAAATGGATGCTACCCAGTAGATGGGTAGCATGGTATTATATCATTGAAAGATTTTGGAACATAAGATATTTTTTTAGATCCCATAGCTAGACCTTCATAGAGAACGAATGAGCATTCCCACAGGTATACCTTCGTAGACAAGGGGAATGAGAAATTTGCCAAGGTTGGCCTCTGTCCAAGTGTTGATTTTTGGATACTCTAGGGACATGCTATAATACCCTCGTATAGAGGGGTATGACCACCCTCGTAGAGAGGAATGTCAATGTTTCTCCAAGGTGCAACGGGCAGATACTCTCCTCTAGCAAAGGATTGAGTAGCCTGGAACACAAACCTTGACCATGTGTAATGGTTAGTTGGCTATTCAGGTTTGTGTTGTGATCCTGCGTGGATCATGGAAAGGGAGTCTAGTCTTGCCGAGGCTATCATCTTAGCTTCTCTAGTTCATGTGGGATGACTAGGAGTGAAGCTATGGTAGTATTCCACCCCAGTGGATAGGTGAGATATATGACTACAAGATAAGGGAGCACATAAAAGGAAAGGCAAAACTCATAGGACATCTTGTATAAGAAGATAAGAAAGAAGTATCTTTTGTGTGAAGACGAAAGAAGGAAAGAGTATCTTCTGCGAGAAGTAAAAAGAACAAAACTTTCTTTGATTTATAGATATGTCAGTCAGTCATCATGATGCGAGATGACCAAGTGGATGCCTTCAATTATCCAGTTAATGATGTACCCAGTTGACGATGTTACCTAGTTGATGATGTTATATAGTTAATGTTGTCATCCAATTGGTGATGTTGCCCAGTTGATGATGTTATCCATTGGATGTTGCTACATAGTTGATGTCGACATCCAATGACCTGTCAAAAGATAAAGAATATCCTTCTTGTTAAGAGGGAGTTTTAAAATATTGTGTAACTGCAAAGAATATTCTTGTCCCCTTTTTGTGGATAAAGATGAAATATATTTATTATTGATTAGATCAATCCCCTTTTGTGGATTGATCATGTCGGGTATTGTAATTGACCAAATCCCCTTTTGTGGATTGGTCAAACCCTAATTGTAAAATGATAAATAAGAAGTCATCCCCATAATATATTAAAGGTGGTTATAACCACCCAGAAGAAGAAGTCGTCCATGTCAGTGAAGAGACACTTCCACAAGTTCCAGAATATTATAAATAAGAGAGGCCAACACCTCATTTGAACACACACTCAGCTCACTCATCTAGTGTGGAAGTTTTGAAGGAAGCTGCAGTTGCTGATTGCCCAAAAAAGGAAGACATAGAGGCGTGTTGCTCAGTGTTGCATATTCCCTGTTGTCTATTTCATTATCTTGGCATTGTATTGACTATCTATATTAAGGAAGTTTTGGCTAGGTTTTCTTCCCCTTGAGGGTTTCCTAGGATAAATGCTTGTGTACTCTAGTCATTGTGTTTCTCTCAGTGATACTGTCTATGCTATTGTTATCTACTAAATTGAAAGTAACCTAATAATAGTAGAAACTTTAACATGAGTGCTATGGGGGAATCATAAAATTTTATTTTAAGAAAATCCATATCCCTTTAATCAATAAAACAATTAGGAGAGGCCAATACTTCTTAGTTTTATTTTTAGAAAACTAAAACAAAATATTGAATAAGTAACATGCCCATACATGCCTACATTCTTGTAACATTAGGATAGTGATATAATTTAAACATTTAAAAGTGCATATCTTTAGAAGCAACAGAACCATCGGATAGCACCAACACACAATTATGAATTCAAAATTTTCAAAGTGATCAAAATTGAAATCTAGAGGTAGATGGAGATGCATTAGGTTAAGGCGCATTAGGAAAACCAAGAATTAGTCCCAATACTTATGTTAGGACCCTACAATTTATAAGGAAATCAATATTCTGATTGTTATCTATTTCAGGCATTACGTTATTGCTCACAACGTAGAACAAAGATGTAAAAACATTAGAGAGAGCTTTCGGTTGCTTAGAAATCGATTTTTGTGTACCCCTAGAGACCGAAAGCCTATAGCTAGATTAAAAAATGGCTCTCTGATCTTCATATTCATCATCCTGGGGTGGATTCTTTAGTTTTCAATGCATTTGATGGTTTTTGAGCTTTTGCACTAAATTTGGGTTTTGTTTTATGTGTTTTTCATCAAAACTTAGCCCAGAGGCCAAGTTTATGCTCCCGCTCCACTCTCGAGCACCTACACATGACCATAACAAGATCTTCGTAAGAGCCTAGTGAGCCACGAAGGGGAAAAGTTCCACTAAGTCTATGGGCCAAGCGCCAAGCCCCATCATCATAGCCTCTGGCTCATCATCTATATAGTATGGATGCAACACCATATATAACATCATAAAATGTGTTTGTGGGATGCATGTGGATAAAATCCCAGGAATAAAAATGACACACATGCAAGAAAACGTTGTATAAGCACCACTTGTCATTTCTTTTGGTTTTTTCATGGAGATCTCCATCACCTATCGTGCTTGCATGCAGACATCATTTAGGGATTCAACTCAGGAGACATCTAGAAGTCAGAAGATTCAATGGTTTACTCCATTAAACGCGCAGGTAACAACTCAGGTTTTCCATTGAACGAATAGTTGATCAGCGCCCCTGGGGGTGGAATGCAATTATAAGTTAGAGAAGAATTAGAGGTTCTTTGTGTCTATTGAAAGATCCATTTTCATCATTTGGGAAGTGGACTGGTGGCAACTTATTCCTTATCTAACACCATTATTTGCACAGGTTCCAGGCATTTTCACCTTTATCTCAACATTCCTTCTTCTTTATCGTGGCGCTTTGCCAGAGGTTGACGTGATATGCTGGGTGTATGAGATCATGGAACCTGCCATCGATAAATCATTTGCAAGATATGTCCAGTAGCAGACCAGTTCACAAGACACTCGACGGAGACAACCAGAATCACATGAATATTGCCCAGATTTCTGTTACACACTGCCAGATCATTTCTCATGACTCCTAGTTGGATTTAGGGATGGTTCTCATCTATTTCACACTGGAAGATAGTTGTTTCTTATTGTAAAACTCATCAAAGAGATAAATCCTAATTTGAATTATTTGGTTGTAACGCTTTTGATTTTATGTTTTGATAGAGGACACTTGTCTTTTTCTGGGGGTTCTTCATATTTCCAATTTTATTTGAGTGATTCAAGGTGAGGGTGAAAATACATATATTATTATATTTTATTGAGGACGAGGGGGTCTACCTGGGAGGAAGTGGATTTATTTTACGGGACTATGGGCCTTGCCATTCCAGAATGTTTTTTTTGTAATCTAGAAATGATCGATCAATAATAGGCAAGTTGTTGACAGGATTCTTGTGCCGAGGTGTTGGTGGCGTTTCCTTTTCTTTGTTAAGTTTTTTTCCAGTTATCATTTCATTTATTTTCAAATTCTTATTGTCAAAGGATAAATTATCAGAGAAATACTCTGCATCTATTCTTTGATAATCTTTATGTTTCTCTTCTAAAAACTCATTTTAGGAATTCTTAAATGCTCTTTTGCTTGGATTTTTTCTCCCCTATTTCTCCCTCATTCGACACCATTAAAACTTACTTCAATCCAACATTTCCACTACCTTGTCTTGTGTAGGAGATTTGTCTAGATCTTAGAGTGAGTCATATATTTAAGCGCAGACCCCATTTTCCCAATGGCCCTCTTGGTTTTCCCAACCCAACCATTTAAAAACCAAAAAAAAGGATCCCTCATAATTATCCTAATATCCTATTTCAAAACAAGTTAAAACACACAGAGAGAGCCCTCTCTAAGTCTTGGTGGGATAGATCCAATATTCCAAGTGGTTGAAACAATTACCTCCGTCAATTTCTTCTTCAACAGAGAAATTACAGAGTGATAACATTTTGGCGACCATACTGGGGAAACTTTCTCCAACAGTGCACTTCAAGTTTCCGTTTTGAGCTCTAATGGTGAACATAAGCCAAAAATAGGAAGGATGTACCATTCATCTGGCAAATCCATTGTTCAATATCCCGAGCTTCAAATTTAACAGCAACTTCACTGCAAAAGAATCCACATTTCAGAGCATTGATGGTGATCCAAGATGACAAGGTATGTCGCAAACACTCTATCTGGTGAACTGTTGCAAACTTTTAGGGTCGAGTTAGCATAATTTCATATTGATGAGATTTTCTCAAAAGCAGTGTTTCTTTGTTTAAGATCTAGTCGATTCACACCTGAAGGTAAAAGTTGTTTTATTGGTTTAGTTGCTGAAAGATTAAAAAACGAATCTGAACTATTGGATGTTGGATTTGACTCATATGATTTCCAAGATCCTAAACAATTCTTGGAAAATCTTCCTCCTCCAGAAAGAGAAGAAATTGTTATACTATTTGACTTGCAGATAGATGAAGGATATGGTTGTGAGCTTGATTTTGTAGAGCTGGAATCAAGGATTAGCCTTGATGAAGAAATTGAAGAGGGTATCCAAGATCAACTTGTAATCAAGCGCATAAAAGGTATATCAATAAATTATGAATTTATCATTCTTGTAATAGATTATATGAAGGACATTTCCAGTTTCATTTTGCACATCCATCTGCAGTTGCCATTACACTGCAAACCTTGGGTTTTCTGGATAGAAGGACAAATTCTTTCTCTAATGTTTTTAATAAACAGTCAAGAAGTCAATGTATATAATCAATTGCTTGACTGGATGCACTGTAACTATTATATCATTTAGAACAATGAAATTATCAATATATTAGAGTAGGTAGGACTGTGCCAATAAGCTCAACAGGATGATCACTTCTTTCAGTTTAGTTTTTCATAGTTTTATTTTCATTTTGGTTTGTATCCCTCATATTTGGAACAGGTACAAGAAATGGGTATAGGATTTCATTTTATAGTCTGGGGATAGCCCAATGATCAACTAGTCTGTGAAAATCAGAGTTTTATGAATTCTTGACACCTCCCAAGGAGTTGCCATCCCCATATGGAGCCTATGTTAGGACCCTATAATTTATAGCGAAATCAATATTCTGACTGTTATCTATTTCAGGAATTACGCTATTGCTCATGACGCACAACAAAGATGTAAAAGCAGCATAAATATCTTAATTCACCTCAGCTATTATCACACGACAGTTTTTGTTTGCAGTCACTAAAGAGTAGAGTCTCATGTTATGTTAGCTACTGAAAGAGAGAGCTTTCAGTTGCTTAGAACCCTATTTTTGTGTACCCCTAGTGATCGAAAGCCTGTAGCTAGATTAAAAAATGTCTCTCTAATATTCATATTCATCATCCTGGCCTTTGTATTTCTATCATTTCTCAGGCGTTCTGGAATTGTTTCGAATTTTCTAGCCCGTGGATGCATCATGGGGAAAATTCTTTAGTTTTCAATTCATTTTATGGTTTTCGAGCTTATGCACTAAATTTGGGTTTTGTTTTATGTGTTTTTCATCAAAACTTAGCCCATAGGCCAAGTTTACCCTCCCTCTCCACGCTCTAGCACCTGCACAATACCAGAACACGATCTTAGTAAGCGCCTAGCGAGCCATGCAGGGCCAAAGTTCCATTTAGTCTATGGGCCAAGTGCCAAGCCCCATCATCATAGCCTCTGCCTCATCATATATATAGTATGGATGCAACACCGTATATAACATCATAAAATGTTTTTTTGGGACGCATGTGGATAAAATCCCAAGAATAAAAACAACACACACGCTGGAAAATGTTGTATAAGCACCACTTGTCATTTGAGCAGTTGATCAATGCCCCTGGGTGTGGAACAAAATTATCAGTTAAAGAAGAATTAGAGGTTCTATGTGTCGATTGAAAGATCTTTTTTCATCATTTGGGAGGTGGATTGGTGGAAACTTATTCCTTATCTAACTTATTCCTTATCTAACACCTTTATCTCAAAGTTCTTTCTTCCTTATCGTGGTGCTTTTCTAGAGGTTGAAGTGATATATTGGGTGTATGAGATCATGGAACCCGCCATCGGTACATCATCTTCAAGATATCTCCAGCAGCAGACCAGTTCACAAGACACTCGACGAAGACAGCCAGAATCACATGAATCTTTCTCAGATTTTTGTTACACACTGCCAGATCATTTCTCACAAATCCTAGTCATATTTAGAGATGATTCTCATCTATTTCACACTGGAAGAGAGTTCTTTCTTATTGTAAAACTCATCAAAGAGATCTTAATTTGAGTGATTTGGTTGTAACGCTCCTGATTTTATGTTTATATAGAGGACACTTGTCTTTTTCTGGGGGATTCTTTGTATTTTGAATTTTATCTGAGTGATTCAAG
>JASDQU010237771.1:1950-16857 GCA_032191745.1 Picea mariana | reverse complement strand
AAGCAATGACCTCTGAATCAGGAAGATAATTAGGCTCCACAACCAACAATATACATGGAAACACCTAGATATGTAAAGGCATGGAAATACCAAGACCTAGAACTATACCATGAACATGACTTAGATCTCAACCTAGGCCTATATCTAGACCTAGTCCATGATAATGACCTAGACCTAGACCTAGACCTAAACCATGACCTAGATCAATGAAAAGGGGGTAATTGGATGGAATGGATAGCCATATATCATAGTTGAGTAATATACACTACCTTCTTCTAACCTAGCATGAATCCAAATCCAACTGGTTGGTTTTGGCAATTTTCCAGTTTGGCAGTTTGTTTCCTAGTTTTCAGGTCCCTGACTCGCACGATAGTTTTGAGGCCCTAAAAAGTGTTTTTTAGGGCTCGCCATAGTCAGAATGACCTTTGATACATAGAAACAAAATTTTTAGTCCTCGAATATACCTTTCCAATGGGATATCGTGTACCTAAAACAAATATTGTATGCAAAATTTACGACCTCGTGAAGTTGATGTACTAACTTACCCAAATGGGGACCTCCTGACTTTTGGTGCTTCATCTCCTAGCGTTAGGTTTTTAGGATGTTTAGGGTTTTTGACATTATTGTTTATTGTAAAAATGCCTTCATAGCCTCATTGTAATCATCTTCTTGTGAATGAGTGCATCCATCACATCTCTTCTCAGAGATAAGCCACCACCATTCTAGCAAGCTTGCTTCCACTGCATTTTACAATTTCAGCTTATTCACTTATTGAATAGAAACCAATTTTACTGTATATATATTATTCTATGTTAAGCATATTTCGATAATAATCTATATTCATTTCATTTGGAAAATATATTATGGATCATCCTGGCCTTTACTCTCAAGAATAAATGGTCACCCACTTTAAATTCTCTATGAGTTCTGCCCTTATCGACATAGCTTTTCAGCCTGTCCTAGGTGACCTTTAAATTCTATTTTATTTTTATCATTATCTCTTCTAGTTCCCTAAGTAGTTCTTGCCCAACCATTGATATTTCTACTGGGTTTTCCCAACTTACTGTTCTGTTGCATTTTCTTCCATGTATAGCCTCAAATGGCCTCATATTTAGGGATTCTTGATACCCATTGTTATAAGAAAATTCCACCATGTGCAAGTAATCCTCCAATTTTGATGTTTTATCCATCACATACATTCTTAACATATCTTAAATCACTTGATTTACCCTCTCTCTTTTCCCATTTGATTATGGATGATAGGTGGTGMTTAAATTCAGATTGGTCCCAAACTATTTGAATAATCCCTTCCAAAAATTTGAGGTAAATTTTGGGTCTATGTTAGTCACAATGGTCTTGGGTACACCATGCAGTTGATAAATTTCCCTCATATAAATATCAACAATGCTTATTTCCTTGTGTGTGATATTTACTAGAACAAAGTGGGAAACTTTAGTAAGCTTATCCACCACCACCATGATGGAATCATGTTCCTTGGTTGTTCTGGGAAGCTTGGTGATGAAATTCATTGTTACAACTTCCCACTTCCATTGAGGAATGGGTAATGGTTGTAGTAGACTAGTTGGGTGGCTATGCTCAGCCTTGACCTTTTGACATTCCAAACACTTTGTAATAAAATCATCAACTTCTTTATTCATCCCCAACCAGTAATATTGGCTCTTGATAGGTGCAATGGATTTCTAGTAACCTAGGTGTCCAACATAAGGCACATTATATATTTCTTTTAAAATGAGGTTTTTCAATTCCTGAGAATTTGAAACATAAATTATTCCCCTATAAATGATAATTTCATCATTTTCCAGCTTATAGTCTTCAACCTGCTGCTGTAAATTACCTTGCTGAAGGTTTTTCCTTAATTCCATGTATTTTTTTATCTAATTTTGCAGCCTCTAGAATTCTACCTTTCAAATATTATTGGTACATGCTAATGGATGTAGCATGAATCTCGTGCACCCTCCTATTGAGTTCATTAACCACATTTCTCTCTTTACCTTTGATATTCTTTATATCACAATTTTATTTGTTGAGGAACTCTAACCACCTACTTTTCTTGGCATTTAGAGTTGGTTGTTTGAATAATTATNTATACCACTATGGTTTATCCTTACCTAAAATATTTTCCCCATGAGATAGTGCCTACACATATTCAAGGCATGCACCATGGCTAACAATTCCAAATCATGAGTAGTATTGTTCCTTTTGCGCTCCTTCAATTCCCTAGATTCATAGCAGACCACATACCCATTATGACTAAGGAATCCACCCAGCCCCTCTTTACATGCATCAATGCATAAGATAAAGTATTCATTTGGATAAAAAATCCTTAGTATGGGAGAACTTGTTAATAAATTCTTCAAGTGATGGAAACTCCTTTCACAATCCAATGTCTATTCCAACTTCATACCTTTCTTCTACAAGGAATTGATTAGGTGTGCGATCTTTGAGAATCCTTCAATAAATATCCTATAGTAACCTCCAAGGCGCATGAATGACCTCACATATGAGACATTCCTTGGTTTTGGCCATCCTTCAATGGCCCTTATCTTTTTTGGATCCACTGTTATTCCTTCCTCTGAATGATATGACCCAAAAAATGGATTTTCTTCTGATAGAATGATCACTTGGTTAATTTGGCATATAACTGATTCTCCCTCAATATTTTTGATACCATACTTAATTTTTTCTCATGCTCTTCTTCAAACTTAGAGTATACAAGAATGTTATCTGGGAAGATAATGGAAAATTTATCTAAGTAATCCATGGAAATGTTTTTCATTAAACACATGAAGGAAACTCATGCATTTGACAACCCAAATGGAACTACTGTGAAATCATGATGACCATACCTTGTTCTAAAGGAAGTCTTGTTGATGTCTTATTCGCTAATTCTTACATTATGATAGCCTGACCTGAGATCCATCTTGGAGAATATTTTTGCATCTTTCATTTGATCAAAGAGGTCATATATTCTTGGAAAAGGATATGTGTTCTTCACAATTACCTTGTTCAACTTCGTGAAATATATGCACAGTCTCGAAGTTCCATCATTTTTCTTCACAAATAATATTTGGGCACCCCAAGCTGACACACTCGGGCATATCTACCCCTTCTTCAAAAAATATTCTAGTTTCATTTGCAAATACTTCTGCTCGGGTGTACTCATACTGTAAGGGGTCTTATATACTGGAGATTCTCTTGGCACTAGATTGATGGAGAAGTTAATATATCAATTGGGTGATAATCCTGGCATTTCCTTGAACACTTCTTCAAACTTTTTTAGGACTGCATAATCTTCAATATTTGGTACCTTAAATTTAGGGGTTTCTTCCATATTTGTTGCAAATATTTTACACCCTTTCCTGTAACTCTTCTTCAGCTGCAAGGCTGAAATTTCTTTGACATTTACTGCCCCTGGAATTCCTTGTACTATTCTTAAATTCCCTTTATCATCCAAGCAAGTAAATGACTTATTATAATAGTCTAGGACAACATGATTTTTTTCTAACCAATCCATACCCATTAGGAAACCATAGGAACCTAAAGGTATGCTTTTCAAATCCTCCGTGCTGCTCAATCCATTCATGTCCATTGGGCATGCCTTAACCATCTCAATAATTTTTATTTTAGTTCATGTAGCTAGCTGCAACATCCAAGGTTTTTCAATCTTGCTTCTTGGAAAATGAAATATTTCCACCATACTAGGATCTAGATATCTATGACTAGCTCCTAAATCAATTAAAATAACAATGGTTTGGTCATTGATTTTACCTTCCACTTCAATCATGTGTGACTGATACTCAATTTTCTTTCTATCTAGAGCTACACATATCTTTGGTACACTTCTGCCCATGTCCTCCATTGTTTCAAATTGTTGTACATTGTAAGAAGTCTTCACTTTTCCACCTCTATTAGTGAAATATCTCAACACATGATCTCATACACAACCCAAACATTGAATAGGTGGTTTCATTGGTCTTTTCCCTATTTCCTCTACAATTATGGGTTCTTTAGAGGCTAGTTGTCCCTGAGAATTATTTCTAAAGAATGGTGTCTTAGATCCCGTCTTCCTCTGGTCCATCATACTTTTCTTTTTGTTTTCCCACGTCCCTTGGAAAGTTTCTCTTTCTCTATGTTGTTCATAAAGGAATTTATCCCTCCTTATAGTTTCCTCTACTATCTTGGGATCGTCATATTGTATCTTATCACTGATGAAATATGGAATCCCACTTAGGTACCTCTGAATATTAACCTGCTACTCCCTGATGAAAGAAACATACTTCAACAACTCTAAAAACATCCTTTCATATTCATCGATGGTCATACTCCCAATCTTGAGTTCAAAGAACTCCATTTTATTATCATAGTATCTCTTAATCAAGTATTTCTTCTGGAAATACCTCTGGAAATCCCTGTAAGTGACGTTCTTCTCATCAATGTGTTGTACCTGCACAAATTGATCCCACCACATTGATGCTTTTCCCTTAAGATGATAGATGGAAATTCTTCCTTCTAGTTGTGAAGAGTAATTATTAAATTGAAAATAATTTCTCATGCCTAACAACCATGTCTCTTGATGTAGGAGCATCACTCCACATCATCAATTGCCAACCATCTAGAACACCCAACACGTGTTCAATGGAGAGGAGAGATGCAATCCTCCCACTTTCAAATTTCAAATTTGAATTTAATGAAATTAAATGTGTGTAAGGTTGGTAGAGCCGAAGCCATGCCTTCGAGCATGCTGTAGTTGGTGTTGCCATAATGGCTGACAGGTAGAAGGGGATATAACTCCAATGTGGATTAGATGGCCAATTCAATGTAATTGAATGTAATTCATTGTAATTTATGAGAGAAGGTGAGTTGGAGGGAAGAGCTCGAAGAGCCCCCTCATGTAAAAGATCTTGGATCTATTTTGAAGTTAGAGAGGGAGAGAGGAGAGTGAAGACTCTATTGCAGTCTAATATTTTGTAACCTCTATACAGGCATTCAGATTAATACAAAGAATAGTTTTTCCTGCACATGAGTCTTTGTGTGTTTATGCAATTGAATGTTTTTTGTGTGTGTTTTTATGTCGTAGATTTATGTTTGTTTCTGTCTGCAGGGATAGACATAAATTTTTGTCTATGAGTTCTTTGATTTTCATTCTACGTTCTTTATGGCTTCATGCAAGAGGTTTCATGATAGAGTAATGAGGGATCTATAAGCCAGTGTAAGAGTGCACTTCTGAGTTCTGTGGAATTCTGACAGAGATGTGCTAGGAGGGTGCACGAGAGGAATCATAGGCTCAAGGGAGAAGCCTCAAGGTTGTTGAACACCTTAGAGGTGAGACTGTGTAGAGGAGGGGACAAAAAGAGAGAAGACATAATCACCAAAGATTCTATAGAAGCTCTACCAGGTGGGCATCGAGTGAGTGCAACAAGTGCACGGGAAGAAATATTTGTTGAGTTCAGGGAGAAGACATAATTTCTGAGGATTATGTGAAGTTCTGCCAGGAGGAAATTGAGAATAATAATGCCAGGAGGGCGTCAAGCATTTATTTTCAAAGAAATACTTTGGATCTGAGTTATTCAAAAATATCAACAGCACCAGGAGTGTGTGAGAGTGGACTTGTTTTAAGTCCATAAGATCTGAAGAGAAAGCGTGAGAAGAATGTGCACAAAGAAACCCTTTCAAGGTTTTTTGAGTTGACAAAGCTCAGGAGGGGAAGAATTTATATAACGTAGATGAGACCCAAAGGAACCCGGCTCGCAAGAGAAGCATCAAAGGCTGAGACCTTCAAGCATCAGAAATCTTCCAAGGGAAAGGAAGAAGCACAAGATCTAGAAGGAGCAACAACTGCCATTGGATTGGAAGAAGAGGAGAATCTGGACCGTCCAAATCTACGTCTAGACAGACAGAAATAATGTGAAGGAGAAGAGATCTAAATGGACGGTGGAGAAACTTCAAGGGAGAAGTGTCAATTTTCCTTGAGTCGTCGGATCCAAATAATATGAATGAGGTTTAAACCTCATAGGAGCAGAAGAGAGAAGTCCTGAAAGAACTAGGACCGTCCATCTCAGAGGACACGTGGAAAATATCTAGAAGTCACTGGGGTTTGAACTTTGGGAAAACAGAGGGGAGAGTCAACTGACACTCATCCTAGGAATCACGAAAGAATGAGAACCATCCATTGTATAGGACATGTGGCGAGTGCTCTAATTTTTGGAGAAAAATCCGAAGGATTTTGAGCCGTCGATCCATCAGGATCATGACTGTCAATTCAAAGGAAATCTAGACCATCGATCTCTTAGGGAGGAGAATGTGGTATTTTGTCATCGAGGATTTGAAAGGAGGAGGAAGGATGTTGCATTTCGAGACCCCAAATCATGAAATTCGAACCACCTTTTGGGTGTAGTCCATGGTCATGACGTCAGGTCACATGGAGAAGGTTCAAAGAAGGAGCTAAGGAGCTGTTAGGCCCTTTTGGGGTTCAGTATTTTGAAAGTCAAGGAGTGGGAGAGTCACTACATTGTGGTTCCCCAAATCATGAAAGTCAAAGTGCCAAGGGGATTGCAACATGGTCACAGGACAGAGTCTTGTGGAGGGGACTCAAGGGAGGCACTAACATGGGTTAGGCTCCATCAGAATTTTGGCAACCATGAATTGGAGGGACAAGGAGGAAATCCTTCCACATCACCGAAACGCGAAAGCCGATAGCGCCCTTTGTCTTAAGTGTGGGGCTATGAAAAATGTTCACTTAGACCAATAGTTGAGTAGGGGATAATCATCGTTAAACCCTTTTTCTGCATTTGGTGATTGAAGAGTCGAGGTTTTCTCCCTTGAGAAATCCTAAATTGCAAAATCCGAAATCCCTTTTCGATTTAAGGCTGTGGTTATAGCCCAGGATCATGAGAGAGAAGGGGGTTGATTGTGAAAGGAGACAATTTTTTATTGTGTGTTGGTTTAGAAATGAGGAAGGGCACCGAAAGTGAGATCACAAGCAAGACTTTGTCAAGGCCTGTGTCAGAGAATTAAGGGACCTATGGATCTATTTGAAGGGTTCCAGCAGGGAACCAGAGAGCCATTTCGGCTCAGAAGAAGGAACAATCCAGTGACTGAGAGGTCGTGGACCCTGCCAAGGTAGGGGGTCTACATCAAGTTGTATCAGAGCCACTTTCTATCTGTAGATTCCAGAGAGAGGGAGGCAGAGTAAACAAGAGATAGTTTGATACCACCAGATGGTATTAGGAGCTAAAGGAAGACAAAGTGTTTATTCTCTGTGTGAAAAGATTGTTGTAGGACACAGTAAGAAATGGTATAGTTGGGTGGACTGTAGGAGATGTTGGAAGTGCTCTCAGTCACAGAGTGACAGCAACAGAGTTTCCAAGAGGGTAGGTAGGAGGATGAACATGGCTACTGAAATCCATAGGAATGGTGAAGGCAAGGACCACCAGCAGAAGGGAAAATCTAGAAAGGACAAATTACTCAATGAGGTGAGGGAGATATTGGAAAAAATTGCATTGAATATGCAACAGGATGCAAGAGCAGAATGGGTGTATGAATGGCCCATAAAAACAAAGGTGAAATGGCTAGTCAAGAAATTGTTGGCCAGAAGACAACAAAGGCTATTGAAAATGTGGTTGAGGTATGTTGAAAGCCTCAGAGACAAAAACGAAGTGGTTTATGTATGTGATCCAGAAGATGGGAGAAATCTCAGTGATGATGAGGAGAAGATATCACTCGAAGATCTCGGAGATTTCCAGGTGAGTAGCGAGGAACTTTCAAGTTGCCAGGCAGGCAATGAGATGGGATCACTAGGGGATCTCATAGACTTCCAGGTGGGCATAGAATAAATCCCATATTGCCAAGTGGGCAAGGGAGAGAATATGAGGTCAGAGCTGAGTTCATATCAATAAGGAGAGTTGATGGAGAAGGATCAGACACACTTTCTGATCATTGGAGGAATAGAGGTATTCCTGCCACACAACCCAGTTGAGTCAAGATATTGTGTTGCCGAGGCAACAATAGGAGAAGGATAGCCAATAGTGACTGTAATAGAAGAGAACATGGAGCAGACACTGATGTTTTCCCCAGCATACGAACAACAACATTCGGTAGAATTCCTCAAAATTTTCATCCAGGATGTTGAACAAGAAGTAACTACAGTACTGGAGACTGTAGAAACAAAAGAAGAGCATGTAGTTAATATGCTCACTCCATGGGATAAGGAGTTGAAGATGTTGGAGGATTAGTTGAGAAATCCAGAGCCAGTAGATGACTGCCATAAGAAAAAAGCCATGTAGATTTTGGGAGAAGAGAATTTGGAGAAATTTCTTGAAAATTCAGCCAGGAAGTTGGAGAGATGATGACTGCAACACTGAGGTTTGCAGAAGAAGGTGAAGTAGAATTCTAGTCTAGGGAGCAACTAGAGGAGGCTAGAGTTGAATCGGCACAAGGAGAACTGGTAGAGACAAAACTCTCAAAGGAAGAATTTGAGCAACAACTCAGTGGTGAGACTGCAAAACTGAATTTTGCAGCAAAGTGGAAAGTTAAGGCCACAAAAGGTGGAGAAAATCGCAAGAGGGATTGAGTATATCTAACCATTGATGAGGAAGAAGTGCAGCTGAGGAGACTGCATAAAGAGAGCCAACCACTGTAGTAGCTGGATGAAGTAATTGAGGGAATCAAAAGGTTGATGTTGAGGTCAACAGTAGAATCTTCCACCAAGGAGAAACTAAGTATAAGGAAGCTTTCCATAGTAGTAGAGAAGCAGCAACAACAACAACAAGGCGGTGGAGAAAATGGGCAACTCCAGAGAACTGTTTGGGATCCAGGTGGATTTCAACAGAAGATCTTGGAAGCTCATGAGTAAGAGCTCATGATTTTTCTAGCTGAGGAGTATGATGCAAGAGCATCACTCCACGTCATCAAGCACCAGCCAACTAGCACACCTAGCACATGTTCAATGGAGAGGAGAGGCACAACCCTCCCACTTTCAAATTTCAAATTTGAATTTAATGAAATTAAATGTTTGTAATGCTGGTAGAGCCAAAGCCATGCCTTCGAGCATGTTGTAGTTGGTGTCACCTTGATGAATGATAGGTAGAAGGGGATCTAAATCCAATGCAGATTATATGGCCCATTCAATGTAATTGAATGTAATTCATTGTAATTTATGAGAGTAGGTGAGTTGGAGGGAAGAGATCGAAGAGCCCCCTCATGTAAAAGATCTTAAATCTATTTTGAAGTTAGAGAGGGAGAGAGGAGAGAAGAGACTCTGTTGCAGTCCAAGCTTTTGTAACCTCTGTATAGGCATTTAGATTAATACAAAGAGAAATTTTTCCTACACATGAGTCTTTGTGTGTTTATGCAATTAAATGTTTTTTGTGTGTGTTTTTATGCTGTAGATGTATGTTTGTTTTCGTCTGCAAGGATAGACATAATTTTTTTTCTGTGAGTTCTTTGATTTTCAGTCTGGGTTCTTTGTGGCTTCATGCAAGAGGTTGCATGATAGAGTACTGAGGGCTCTGTAAGACAATGCAAGAGTGCACTTTTTCATTTTGTGGAATTCAGATAGAGATGTGCTAGGAGGGTGCACCAGAGGAATCATAGGCTCAAGGGAGAAGCCTCAAGGTTGTTGAACACCTTGGAGGTGAGACTGTGTAGAGGAGGGAACAAAAAGAGAGAAGACATAATCAATAAATATTCTATAGAAGCTCTACCAGGTGGGAATCGAGTGAGTGAAACAAGTGCACAGGAAGAACTCTTTGTCGATTTTAGGGAGAAGACAAAATTTCTGAGGATTCTGTGAAGTTCTTCCAGGAGGGTATTGAGAAAAAGAACTCTAGGAGCGAATAAATCATTTATTTTCAAATAAATACTTTGAATCTAATTTATTCAATATCTCAACAACACTAGGAGTGTGCGAGAGTGGACTTGTTCTAAGTCCATAAGCTCCAAAGAGAAAGCGCGAGAAGAACGTGCACAGAGAAACCCTTTCGAGGTTTTTTGAGTTGACAAAGCTCAAGAGAGGAAGCATTTCTATAATGCAGATGATACCCAAAGGAACCGAGCTCGCAAGAGAAGCATCAAAGGCTAAGACCTTCAAGCATCAAAAATCTACCATGGGAAAGGAAGAAGCACAAGCTCATGAAGGAGCAATCGTTTCCATTGGATTGGCAGAAGCGTAGAATCTAGACCATCCAAATCTATGTCCAGACACACAGAAATAGTGCCAAGGAGAAGAGATCTAAATGGATGGTGGAGAAACTTCAAGGGAGAAGTGTCAATTTTCCGTGAGCCTTCGGATCCAGAAAATATGCACGAGGTTTAAACCTCGTAGGAGTGAAAGAGAGAAGTCCCGAAAGAACCAAGACCTTCCATCTCAAAAGACATGTGGAAAATATCTAGAAGCTACTAGGGTTCAGACTCTGGGAAAACATAGGGGAGAGTCAGCTAACACTCATCCTAGGAATAGTGAAAGAACGAGAACCGTCCATTGTGGAGGACACGTGGCGAGTGATCTGATTTTTGGATAAAACTCTGAAGGATTTTGAGTCGTCAATCCATTAGGATCGTGATTGTTAGTTCAAAGGGAATCTGGACTGTCGATCTCTTAGGGAGGAGAATGCAACATTTCGTCATCAGGGATTTGAAAGGAGGAGAATGGACGTTGCATTTTGAAACCCTGGATCGTGAAAGCTGAACCACCTTTTGGGTGTAAGTCATGGTCATGACGTCAGGTCACATGGAGAAGGTTCAAAGGAGGAGCTAAGGAGTCATTAGGCTCTTTCGAGGTTTGGTATTTTGAAAGTGAAGGAGTGGGAGAGTCACTACATTGTGATTCCCCGAATCATGAAAGTTGAAGAGCAAAGGGGATTGGCACATGGTCACGGGACAGAGTCTTATGGAGGGGACTCAAGGGAGGAGCTAACATGGGTTAGGTTCCACCAGAATTTCGACAACCTAGAGTTGGAGGGACAAGGAGTCAATCCTTCCACATCGCTGAAACACAAAAGACGGTAGCGCCTTTTGTCTTAACTGTGGGGTTACGAAAAATGTTCACTTGGACCGAGAGTTGAGTAGGGGCTAATTTTCATTAATCCCTTTTTTGAAATTTTGTGATTGAAGAGTCGAGGTTTTCTCCCTCGAGAAATCCCGAATCGCGAAATCCAAAATCCCTTTTCAGTTTAAGGTTGTGGTTACAACCGAGGATCACAAGAGAGAAGGGGGCTGATCGTGAAAGGAAAGAGTGTCATATTGTGTGTTGGTTCAGAAATGAGGAAGGGCACCAAAAGTGAGTGCACACGCAGGACTTTGTCAAGGCCTATGTTAGAGAATTATGGGACATGTAAATCTGTTCGAAGGGCCCCAACAGGGAACCAAAGATCCATTTTGGCTTAGAAGAAGGGATGATCCAATGACTGAGAGGTCATGGACCCTACTAAGGTAGTGGGTCTGCATCATCTCTTCATCCTCATCCTTCATGTGCTCACCATAAAGTGTAGGAGGATTGTATTTTTTCATTTCCCCTTGTAGATCATCCACCCCATACCTTTTCTTATACTTCCTAATAGGGGGTGTAATGGAGCTTCCATGTGCTCTCTTAGTTGAATGCCTTGAAGAGTAATAGTGATGACTACCAACACTTCTTTTTATTCCCCTCTCATCGTGATACCTATGATTCCCTAATATGATTGACCCAGTCTCCTTATCCATATTCTTATCTATTATGTCCAATATCTTCATTAACCTAATGTTAAAGTCTTCTTGTTTCTCCTTGGCTTTCATAAGCCTCTCATTATCAACTTTATAATTTTGTACATCATTTTTCAAATTTTTGATGGTCTCTACCAAGTTCATGCTTTCATCCTTGCCTTTTCCATGTCCATTTGAATTTGTACCTTCATTTCCTATATTGACATACAACACTATGATACCATCTTCATGGTTGTAAGCCCTATGTGCATCTTCCATTATTTTGAACATTGTGTTGATCCCTTTCTTATCTAAATGTTGTTAACTCTCCAAAATGTGTAGCCAACAAAATTTATTAGGCTTAAAAACTTACAACTACATAAAAATTTCATATGATTATGTTCCAATAATGTATTAGGATTCTTTCTTTCATTAACCCACCCAAAATTTCTCAATACTTATATCATTTTCATTTATGCAGACTCACAAAATCATGGACTCGCAGACTTAGGGAAGCATAACTCTCCCTTTCATAAGTTTGTTCGAAGAATTATCATACTTAACCATTTTCCTATTTTTATACTTTCAGACTCATAGACTCATGGAATCATGCAGACATATATTTCCCTTTCATAATTATACCTGAAGAGTTCCCATACTTAACCCTTTTCCTATTTTTGGACTTCTATACTCACGAACTCACACAATCATGGTAGCATAGCTCTTCATTCCATAAGTCCACCTGAAGAGTTCCCATTTTTAACCGTTTTCCTCTTTTCAGAATTACGAACTCACAGAATCAAAGACTTGTGGAAGCATAGATCTCCATTTCATAAGTTCACCTAAAGAGTTTCCATACTTAACCATTTTCCTCTTTTCACACTTGCAGACTCACAGAATCATTGATGCATAGCTCTCCATTTCATAAGTTCTCCCAAATATTTCCCATACTTAACCATTTCTATCATTGTGGACTCATGGACTCATACTAAGTGTCATAACTTGGCCATTTTTCCATCTTTGTAGACTCACAGACCCATACTAAGTCTCAACACTTAGTCAATTTTCCACTTCTTCAGACTTTTAGATTCAGATACTCATGCATTTGTAACCTTTCTTACATAAGTCCATCTGAAAAGTATCAACACTTAGCCATTTTTCCATATTTTCAGACTCACAAAATCATACTAATTCTCATCACTTAGCCATTTTTCCATCTTTGCAGACTCATAGACTCATACTAAGTTTCAACTCTTAGTCAATTTTCCACTTCTTCAGACTTTCAAACTCAGGAACTCACATAATCATCGACTTGTAACCTTCCTTGCATAATTCCATTGGAAAATTATCAATACTTATCCAAGTTGTAGTCTTCATGGACTTGAAGGCTCATAATAGTCCCAATACTTAGTCATTTTCCACTTCTTTGGACATTCAAACTCTTGGACTTGCGGATTCATGAACTCATGAAAGCAATGATCCAACACCTAGATTATTTCCATCTATCTACCTTTGTGTACCTTCCACCATGTAATTACACATCATCATCCGCGACGTTAGCTAACACATGGCCCCTCCACATCATGGTGACATCATCATATGGAAAAATACCAAAATTTTTCCAATTTCATCCATTTTTCCAGAAATTCAAAAAAGGCTTAAATTTTCCCAAAAATGGAATTCCTTCTTGGGCCATCATTATATATTTTTGAATAAGATTAATACAACCAATTCAAGAATGGTACATAAATGTTTGTATGCTGATTTCAAATTCGACTCTTTTTCTTCAAGTTTTTCAATATTTAGCTACAGGAAATTAGGGCTTTTGCCCAATTTCAATCCATTTTACCATGGTATCTCTTTAACCATCAAATTATTTAATTTAATTTATTTGGCCATGGCCTTATACTGACTTCAATTTCAACCATTTACAGTTATAAATTTTCTCAGTATTAATGTCCAGAAAAACTCCTCCTTTGACCAATTTTCCCAAATTTCTTGGGAATTTTAACAACAATAATTGGGGATTTTGGCCCAATTTCACTCGGTTTCTCCTAGTTTCACCATGGAAACACCATAACATTTTTTTAAACGAAATGAAATGAACTATTTTTGACATTTTGTCATACAATTTGATTATAGCCTCTGAAATTTCACTTCAGTGCTTTGCTAAATGGCCCATGCAGACTTAGTGTTGCAACCTAGGATCTCATATCAAATTTTGACATACCCATAACACTACAAAAATTTCCTCTGCTACCAATTTTTTACATCCCCATCCTTAGACCTAGTTTGGAAACATGCCACTTAAAATTTCCTCACCCTTTAAAAAATATGATACCCAAATTGTAAAGTACCCATCAATCGAGACTCATCAACATGTTCTGGTAAAGTTCCCAGCTAAGCTAAAAACACTCCCCACGTTATTACAAAATATGATACCATTAAATTAAATAATACGTTATGCATATCAAAAGAGTTGAGTAGGAAATAATAACAACATGTATGCAAGAATAACGGTTCATATAGAATTTAACAATAGAGATTCCATGACAGAAAACCCATAATTGCATACACACAGTAATTTAAATAAGCACATAAAAGACACTTATCTCAAGAAAATAAACACCAACTGCATGAAGACATTCCATATTCCTCCCATCCTTATACCAAACTGATCATAACTCTCATAAGCGGGTCACCCCCAAGTTGGGGATAAAGTCTACTAGGGAAAAGGGAAAACTAAGCCAGTCGAAGTTCTAATAAGCAGCATAAATTGTTTTGTCCAAGGTGCTAATTGTTGAAACTAGCCTACGATATCTCATTCCCCACATGCATGTTCCACCCCAGGAAGTGTTCCCCTTCTCTACTCAATAGTCCCTTGGCTACCCCATTTCCATTTTGGGGCTTCAAAAATAGGCTGGAAAAGAATTCTTAGAGCCCCGTAGTTATTTCCAAATGTCCGAGGGAAAAAATCTAAGTAGTCTCTCACTTAGAGAATTATCATGGGCCTGACAAACCGCTTCTTCCGTAATACGGTCGGACAACTTCTTCTTCAATCCAACTCCCATTCTTACAATACAATTACAATTTCTTCGTCATAGTCTAGTACCGTCCAATGCAACTCACAACTGCCTCTATGAAGGAACAACCCATCCTCACAATCATGCCTAATCCAAATAATCCCCCCCTTCTGACTATACCCACACA
>JASDQU010237770.1:0-16912 GCA_032191745.1 Picea mariana | reverse complement strand
CTTTCTGGGGGATCCCTAAGCGAAGCATCTAAAGGTTTTGATATTTTGGCTTTTATCTTTTGCCAGCTACTTTAACCCTCTGGGCCTTTAGCCCCTTCTTCCCACAAGGCAAGGTACAACCCTTTGCTAGCTTGGCAAACCCAATGCCCGAACCAATGCAGGGGATAGATGAGAAGGAAGATGATGAAAAATGATATGTATGGTGGGAATGGAAGATGACCTTTCATAAACCCACCCAGTGGCAACTTACTCCTAAGGAAACCAACTTGCTAGGGCGTTCTGTCACCCCCCCCCCAGGTATGGACAAGTCAAAAGGCATAAAGTCCAAGCACACGTCATGGAGCAAAAGAGAATTAAATGCACATATTCAAATGTTTTGAGAATCAGAGTAACACATACCATGATACCCGGACTCATTACCTCACGGAGCAAGACCCACTGCTGCTTCAGGACCAGGCCGATGATATGTATGTTGTTGTTGCTGACAGGATGGAGGCGCTAAAGAAGAAAAATGAGCCCCCCAGGGCCAGGCTCAAGTCAATATGGCTCTCGGTACTCCATGTCTAGGACCTATGGGCCTCGAGACATAATCTCCTTAGTTATCCCTAGGCTAGGGGATAACAAGCTCCATGTGCCTAAGAGTTCTCAAAGCTGTAATCTTGGATGTGGGTGGGCTTGAAAGTGTGTATGCCAACTTGTTAGTGTCGCCCTTCTTATACTTGATGACTAGATGAAATTGTTGCAAAAACCCCATCCACTTGTAATGTCTATTTTGTTGAAGCTTACTCTAGGCCTGCAAATACTGCAATGGTTGGTGATCTATGTAGATAATGGTTTCCTTGCCCATCAGATAGTGCTTCCACTTCTTAATAGCTTGAACTAGGGCATAGAGTTCCTTATCATATGTAGGGTAGTTCAAAACTCCCCCATGAAACATCTCAAAATGATAGCATACCTCCTTACCTCCTTGTATCAAGATTCAAAACTGCTCCCATAGCATACCCACTTGCATCTGTCTCCACTTCAAAGGGATTTTGCAAGTTAGGCGATGCAAGAACTGGTGCTTGACAAATCTTTTGTTTTACCTCGTAGAAAGCGTTATGTTGATTCTTTCCCCACTAGAAACTTTTACCGCTTATTGTTATAGCGTGGAGTGGTCCAGCTACCGTTGTAAAGGATGCCATGAATTTTCGTAGGCACTATGATGCCCCAACAAAGCTCCTAAGTTCAATAACATTAGTAGGAACTGGCCATATTATGATGGTCTCCATCTTTGCGGGGTCTATCTTGAGTTCCCCTCCACCGATCACATACCCCAAATACACCAATGACTTCTACGCAAACTCACATTTCTTGGGGTTAGCCAGTAGCTGGTGCTTTTTCAGAGTCTCTAACACCTACATGAGATGTGAGATGTGCTCCTCCCAAGTAGAGCTATAAACCAATATATCATCCAAATACACTATAACAAATGAATCTAAATATGGGTGTAATACGTCATTCATAGATCTCATAAATTTAGCTAATGCATTACAAAAACCAAATGGCATGACCAACCATTCATACAAACCATGCCTCATCTTGAAAGGAGTCTTCCAGGTGTCTTCTTCTTTGACATGTACCTGGTGCTATCCCTATTTGAGATCCATCTTGGTGAAGTACTTGGCATGCTGCAACTGCTCTAACAAATCATTGATCATAGGCAAAGAGTACCAATTCTTGAGTGTCTTGTTCAAATCTTTGTAGTCAATACACATTCGCCAAGTGCCATACGTCTTGGGTATTGTGATGATACGTGACCCACAAGGTGAGGTGCTTGGTCTAATAACTCCTTGCTCCAGCAGTTGTTGCAACTATTTCTTCACTTCGTCTGCTTCCATAACAGATTTTCTATACAACCCAATATTTGGTAATGGGGAATCATGCAACAATTGTATCTCTCCCTCTACTTCCCTCTTAGGTGGTAGCCCTTTAGGTTCCTGGAACACTCCTCTGTATTCCTACAACAACTCCCTCAACAGTTGTTTTTTCTTTTTAGTACATCCCTCCAGGGATGCCTTTACTCTTACTGATTCATCACCCGGTTGATTCTCTCGTATGAAAAGAAAAACATTAACCAGTAAGATTTACAATTTTCCTTTATGCGCAATAATGATGAAAGACTTCCCATCCTTGAACAGGTGGTACTGCTTTGCTCTCCGCGTGAAGATCGCAACCCTCATATATATGTAGGGGCTTCCAAACATTACACCAAACATGTCAAGGAGTACTACATCTAACTCCACTTCATCAATAAAATATGCACTTACAGCAAATTTGATCTTACACTGTTTTGTGACCTTGACCTTTGAACCCTTGTTTACCCACCCCAATGGATATGGCCTAGGATGATCATGAACCTCCAACCCAAGTTTGCTAACAAAATTGGCTACTATGAGATTGGCTTGTGAACTGGAATCAAATAAAGCGTCTACCTTGGTCTTCTTCACCTGGATCTTGATACGAAAGAGTTTCGCCATCTCCTTCTCTTCCTTGTGATGAAGGATACTCAGATTCACCTCCTTCTACACTAAAGAGCAAGCAATCTCTCATCCACATATTAGTTGCTCACTACCTAATTGCTTGAATCTGTAGCTAGAAGTTCTTCTTCTTGGCATCCTTCTTACAGTTCTTAGGGTTCAACTATGGATTGAGATTCCAACACTTTTCTTCAGTGTGGCCATCGATATTGCAATGGTTACATGAGTTACTTGGATCCTTGCATTCATATGCAGTGGTTGTTGCCTTCTTGTCTTTCCCTTTCCACTTCTACTTTCCCTCCTTGGAAGCGTCCTGGTGCTCTTTTTGTTTGGAACCACTTGGTTGTCCTTTTTTGTGGCCTATATTTTCCAAATATCGTGCTTGCACAAAGGCCTCATCAATTGTCCTGGGCTTGAAGAGCGTCACTTTCTTTCGCAAATGACTATGTAGACCCCATAGATACTTGAGTACAACTAGGTTCTTGGGAGAGATACCCGGCATGATAGCCATCTTCCTAAATTCGGTGTACTCATGCACACTCTACCCCTGCATTTGCCTGAAGTAATGCCAACGGATCCATTTGTCCTCTATTTACCAAATAGGGTAGAACTAGGACTTAATGAGGGTTTTGAAATCCTCCCACTTAGTTACTGGTGGATCATGTTGAAATAATGTAACTGCAAAGTGTATTCTTATTATTATTTGATATATTATTCATTGGATCAATCCCCATTGTGGATTGATCATGTTGGCTATTGTAAAAGGACCAAATCCCCTTTTGCAGATTGGTCATAATATAATTGTAATAGGCAAAAGAAGAAGTCGGCCCCAGAATATATCAAAGAGGCCCCGGAATATAATAAAGGTGGTTATAACCATCCAAGAGAAGAAGTCGGACCTGCCAGTGAAAGGACACTCCCACATGTGCCAGTCTTGTATAAATAAGGAGGCTAGCGCCTCACTTAGACACACCTCACTTGTTCATTGAGAGACAAGTTTCGAAGCTGCAGTTGGAGAAGAGAGAGAAAGAGGCGCATCTTTGGGAGAGGACTTTCTGTACTTGTTTCAGTTATCTCTTGGCATTGTATTGGCTATCTATATTAAGGAAGTTTTGTGTGGTTTTCTGCCCCATGAGGGTTTCCTAGGATAAATGATGTGTCTCTTGTGATTGTGTATTTCTCAATGATTCTATCTTATGCTATTGTTATCTATTGAAATGCAAAGAACTATAATAATGGCTTAAACATTAACAGATCACCCTCCAGCCTAAGTGTTTCCATGTGAATTTCCCACCAGGTTAATGCATGGCCCTTTAATTTTAGTCTGGCAAAAGAAATCTTCCACTCTTCTTCTATATGGTGGGCACTAAAATAGACCTCTAACTGTTGCAACCAATGATTCAACTTTACTACATCAATCTCATCTTGGTATGGCTTGATATCCACTTTCGCTTCCATTTTAAATAAGGACTGCAAAGGGGTACTGGCACTGGAACTTGGCTACTCTTTCTCGAGCTATTTCCTCAACTCCTTTTCTAGGTCTTCATTTTCTCTCAATTTACTGGAACTTGGCTACTCTTTCTCGAGCTATTTGCTTGCTAGAGCCGCCATGAGGAGGGCCACATTTCGAGAAATATCAACGACTTGCTTTCCAGTGTCGCAATTCTCTCTTCTGCTAGATCTTGAGGGTTGCTGTGAACAAGCTCATCTTCCATGGCGAGTGTTATGCCACTTTCTTCTTAAGACAATTCCTAGATCCTACAACTTTCCACAAATAGCCCAAAGAAAACGGCTCTGATACCAATATGATCTGTAAACTATCATGGATATTCCACTGGAAAAGTTTCTCAGAATAGATCTTATAATATTCTGAAATCTTAGATTATGCAAATTACTTTCTAAGATCTCAAATTATTGATTACTAGCTTATTGCTTGAAATTATGAAAATAATTGAAATATGAAAATTAAGGAAATGAGCAAAAGAACACACCATCCACACAAATGAACACAAGATGTATCCTAGGAAACCCAATACAAGAGAAAACCTAGCTAAAAGGTGAGGCCTCTGCTTTGCTCTCTTTTCTTCAAATGCAAATACAAAGAAAGTGGCACTCACTATGGAGTTGCCTTTGACACTGCAACCTGTATGGCTACTACTGAATGTCTCCTCCTCTGTTATGCTCTCTGTTATCCACCAGTTTGCACAAGCTGGATTTCTGAAGAGCCGTCGGAGAATGAGCAAGCAATGCTCATGTATGCATATTTTAGTGATTCAGCTGGCCTTAAAAGGGCCCCTTTTTCCCGCATTTCCACCATTGTAATAAATGTCCTAAGTATGAGATATTGTAAAAGGCTATTGGTCACCCTTGATCTAGGAGTGGGCACATACTTCGGAGTGTTTTTTTCTACTTGTTAATTATTTTTTCTGCTTGCCTTAGTGAGCGATCAAATAATTTCTAAGTTTTTTCACTCAGAAAAAGACTTGCTCCAAAGCCGAAGTATGTGTTGACAAGCAGGTCTTGGCATGGAAAATCCAATGTCTAGTGTCAGAATGTATATAAGCTCATACTAGAACATAGTGTCTAAGTCATTTGGAAATTGCGGCTAAGTCTGATAGGTTTTTTTTAAGTTTTCAGTGAATTAATTAAATTCCCGCAAAAATGGAATTTATTAATTTTGAGTCAATAAATGTAAAAAATATGGCATCAAACATTGTCAGTTGCCATATTTACAGTCGTTTTCCAGTCCGGAGTATGATGTAAACCCCTATTTCCCATCTTTCGAGACTAGAAAGTGATTATTATCACTAAAAAAGTCAATATTACTCGTAAAATACGGAAAAGGGGTAATTAATTAAATCTCCTAAATTTTAGGAGAACTGGGGAACATGTTTTAGACATGTTTTTTGTGTGTCCCTAGTTCACTAAAGGCTTAAGGTGAGTTAACTAGTGAGGAGGTCGACCTAATTAGATGACATGGAGTTGGGAGGAGTCTCCAACTAAGGAACTCAACTCCCATCCTAAGTGGCGCATTACCTAAACCCTAGCGCATCTCCTATGTGGCCCATGCACCACTTAACTCACTCATCACTCATACTCTCTCCTAGTTCACTCATACTCTCTCCTACTCTCTCCTATTTCACTCGCCATCACTCCCTTTCCACTTACCTCCACTCACCCTTCACTCCCACGCATCTCCTCCTCATCTAAGTGCACCACTCCCACGTAACTCCCTCATCACCCACACATCCCCTACTCCTAAACCCTAACCCTAGCGCATGCACTACCTAGGGATTCTCACCTCCATTCCTATTTAAGAGAGGTTAGACCTCCTCATTTAGTTAGTTCAGTCTTGGGTGAAGAAGCTATTGTAATATTTTGCAAGCATTTGAATAAAAAGTCTTTGGAGCAATCTTGGTGTGGATTCATGTGTGGTTTCCTTCATCTAAATACAAATAGTTTATGAGGTAACATGTATTGATTAATGTTTTGATCTTATGCTCAATTGTTAAAGCATAATAGGTATGCGGTCATATAATTAGGTAAGAATAATCTAGGTTGATTTCTCTTATTGCCTTTATTTACTTCATAGACTCCTAAATGCATGTTTTATTTTAGGTTAAATCTAACATGCTTTGTGAGCTATGTGTGTAGGGAAGGCCTTTAACAGTTGTGTGCAGGATTGAAGCGTTTAATTACAAGTTCTTCAAGAAGGAGGATTGGCAAATGGTGGTTTCCATTGTCATCGTCCAAAGTTTATGAGATCAAGCGCCCTCTTGTCCATTACCAAGAGAACCCCATAGCCCAAAGTTCCAGACTCAAACGAAAGCTCCATAAATWGATAAAATCTCTCTTCCTTACTCTTTCCTTTGATTGCATGCAAGTTAGAATAAGTCATTTTTTTCATTTCCAAACATCTAAGCTTTGCATGTGTGATTTGCTAGATCTAGGCTAAAATTTATCTTTGTTAAAGGTAGATCYAGACAAAGTTTGAAGCATTTTACTTGGTCTTTTTCATCTAAGTTTTAGATCAAGATTTTTGCTTAGTTTAATTCRTTGATCAAGTTGTTTAGAGACTGTATGTTTGCTCTCCTAAAACAACAAACAGAAATCTTTAAAGAGAGCCTAGTTTAGGATTGTTCAAACCCTTAAAAACCCCAAAAATTTCAGTTTTTTGCCTAGAAAATTTTCTAAAAATTTTTGATAAAATTTTTATTTGTTTAAAGCTTCTTTCTATCATTTCTAACTTCATCTGTTGGCTGTTTTGTTGCAGCAAATACAGACCCAAGAGGAGATTTTGCCTGTGTTCAGCGAAAATCAAGACTTTCAAGGACCCTGGGGGGTTGTAACTTCGTCAAAACAAAGTGTCTATTTTCTATTCTTTCTTCTTGTACTCCTCTTAAATATCCATCAATAAATATCCCTCTTCTTCTAAAAGAGCTAAAAGCTCAAAGAGAACACTAAAGTTCTCCATTGTAACAAGTAATAAAAGCGGGCCTGTGTGCCCAGTTTCTTCATCCCCTTAGGGGGATTGGTGTTGTGGTTTGTCTTTTTATCGTAAAGTTGTGCATGCTTAAATCTAATAATCAATTACACGAGTCAAGCAATATCAAACACACTACAACACTCTAACTCCATGCATGTTAAATTAATGCTTAGATTCTTATGCAATTTTCAGTTTCAAGTAGTTTTCCTTCTTCATTCAGTTTTGCAACAACATTGTCAAGCAATATCTTGTTGATCTCTCTCTCAAATACAAAACAGGGTATATAAATTTATGTGTTGCAATTCATCTCTTTCTTTTCTTTCAAAGTGTTTGCACAAGTGCCTCAATATTTCAAAGCAGGGTGTATGATCCATCTTTTGTTTTCATCAAAGTAATTGAACCTTGCTAGTATAATTAGGGCAATCTCTGAGTGGTACTATTCGTCTAAAACCACTACACTGGGTGGAGTGTGTCAAATCACCTGGCAACTCGCCTTGTTGGATCTGCGACACACCCAGTCGGCAAGTTTTAGATTGGTGAATAATACATAAGGGGGCCAAAAACTTTCACTAATTAATTACAAAATTAACCTTAATAAAATCTTCGATCTACACTGCCCACGACTCCCTTTAAGGCACTGGTTAAAACATATTTTCAATCTATCTTATGTGAGCAGTTTTATTTATGCATGCTATCTAATCTCATTGATGCTCTTGATTATTGCAGTGGTTGTATCCTTTTTTATGTATAAATGTTTCATGAGCAAGGGTTCTTTATGATGATACATACTAAGTAGTGTGATCGAACTTTTATTTTCAGCAATAAACTCCTAGGCTAAATTATTTTTCTGTCTTAGTTTAGAAAAAACCGTAGTTTTTCTTTTATAGGGACTAACCCCCTTGGCTTCGCTAGGAGTTGGCCTAGACAGAGGAGTTGAGGATCAGGTGACAGCACCTTGACTCGAGACTTGCCCCCAAGGACACACTAAGTGGATTGAAGGTTTCTTCCACGATACCCCAAGTGTGTATTAGGACGGCAACACTCTCAAAATATCACTCCTAAATGCTCTGCTCAACTATGGAACAAATAAAATGCTAGAGAATGGAACCCTTTTCTCCTCCTAGTGGCCCAGTATTTAACATAGCCCAATAGTCGTCAAGCGTTAGGGTTTTGACTTCCTCAACCCTTCAATTAGTGATAAGGTTTTGGACCTTCTAGACTCTTCTTGAAAGTCCACACATGGCTAGCCTCACATGTGTGAGTAGTGGGGTTGGTGTGGCATCCACTCATATTATGGTGGTCAACCAACTAGGTCAACTTGTGGGAGGCATAACTTTCGCATACAATCTCCAATTGAGGCAATTCTTGCACCGTTGGAAAGGTCTCAGTGTGTAGAATATGTTGTCTTGGTCTTACAAATGTTTTGGACCAAAAAAAATGTTGTTTGATGCCTCAAAATGGCCCCAAAATATTTCAGACGATTTCCAACCCCTATTTTCCAAACTGGGACCTACCGCTAAAACAACCCTACAAGTTGATTCCTCCAATTTTTTCCACCCAAAAAGTACCAAGATAGATGAAAAATTGTATGATGATCAAATCTGGATCATTATGTTCTTTCTTTCTTGATTCAGATTAGCTACATCTTTCATTTTCCATTAATAGACACGCCCTCATTATACATTTGGAGGTCTTTCTTCATTTGAATTCCTACAAAAGTTATTTTGTTTTGGTGGACAGCAAGAGAAGATTGTAGTAGGTTCTTGATTCAGGCTACACAATCACATAAGAAGACACCCTCCTATTGTTATCCTTTGACTCCACTTGCCCAATGGACTAGAAACTAGTCTTGATACTCTCGTCACCCTTTTATAATCTATCTTTCACAACTATGTTTTGCTAAAGTTGACTTCTCATTTTCACCTTGAGCCTTCATGATATAGCTGTAGCAATCCTATTCCTAGGGAAGCCCACCTTGTGCTGGAGGAGAGCCAGCCTATAGGAGTGGGTAAGAGCTATTGAGGTGACAATGGATAGCCTTCCTAAGTTTCTGTGAGGTTACATTTTGTGGTTGGGACTTTGAAGTTTGTACACATTAAATGCAAGTTCGAGAGGTAAAAAATATGAAAAAATCCATCATTAGATTTGGCAAAGAGAATTAAACAAATGTTGTTATGAATTCCTAAAAACAAGCTAGAAAATTTGTACCTATTTTTTAATGAATCTTATAAAAAAAGTTGCCTAGTCATCAAATTCATCAATAACTTTTCAAATTTGAAATTTTTCATTGATTTCAAAAATAAATCCGTCGGTGCTTGATATTCAGCAATTGACAATTTTTTTTAAAAAAAAATATTTTAAAAATTTTTAAAATGAATGTAGTGACTAAGCTTGTAACTATGAGACAATACCTACTTTTAAGCAAATATCTTCACTTTCAGGTTGCAAGCAAAATTTCTACATGTAGTCTTACACTTCTACATGCAATGATGAGACAAATGAGGCAAATCTAAGTTACAAGAAACTCCCACCCTGGATGTTTTAGAAACCAAAATGCCTCAAAAAGGGTCAAAAAACTCCTAGAAATGTTTTGAGTTGTTTCATGACCATTTCCTATTTTGGAAACATTTCCAAGTTGTTTTTTGGTCAATTCCATCCTAAAGGGGGGCATTTCCAACCCCCCAATGCTTGATTAAGGTTGTGGGACCCCGTGACCCCTACAATTTTTTTAAAAAAGACGTTGCTAAATAAAGAAAAGAATAATAACAAGAAAAAGAGAAATTACATTTTTTTCTGCTGTGTGAACACTTCGCCAAACAGTTTACTCTGATGTGGTTTTATGGCTGTTGCTGGTATAATATTTTTTTAAACAGTTTGCAGCCCATTTTGGAACATTTTTGGCATACATATATATATATATAAACAGCAATTTATATAGAGCAGCAGAGATAAAATCAACAGCAGTATATATGACAAGTCTGACTTTTATTTAATCCTTGTCTTGGCTGTTACATCAATGAGATAAACCACTAGTTGCTTCCCTATTACAACAGCAATAGTAAAATACTCTCTGACCTGTAGGTAGATGAATGTACAGCAGTAGATAAGAAATAGACAAGCCTGGAGATAAGTAGATGCTGCAGCAATGGAAAAGATGAGAGAACAGCAGTCCAAATGCAAGGTGACCGTCTAATCTGGTATCTGATCGACCCACAGAAATGACACGTCCTCCACAAAAAAGAACACTGCCCAATAATATGAAAAAAATTAAAAAATCCTTTCCAGAACTCAATCTCTGGAAGATGGCGCCTTCCCACATATAAATATCAGCGAGCAAAGAGATTAAACACGCCTAGGATGAACAACTCGACCTCCATGTTAAGTAGTGAGCCCAACAAGAGCAATACGACCTCCCAAGCAAAGAAATCGGTCCCATACTCCAGGAAACAAGTTATGCACACTCATAATACAGCTACAGGAAAGGATATGTGCCCAGCTTGTATAAAATTCGCCCCTATTCTCAGAAATCGACCCACAATAATATGCTGTAGTTCTGGAGCTGAAGAATGTGGTCCCTTTAATGTGACTCAACCACAAACTATAGCTTTCCGCTGCCACAAATAAAACTCAGCCTTGGATAGGGAAAACCTCACTGCCCAAAGATGAAATACTGGTCCACATGAAGCACACTGAAGAAATTTGCATGTTATCTTCTTCAAGATGACCAACTAGGGTGGATGGTCTCACTACCGAAGCCAATCTCTAAAAATCCTCCTAGGGTTTTCATTCCAAGAGTTCCAAAACCACAATGAGCTCTCTCAATGAGAAATTAGAAAATGCCAATGCTAGAATGAGAGAGGGCGCCCTCTTTTTCCCTTTTTATTCATTCATTGACTCTTTTGCGACCTTTTTACCTTTTAATCAATTTAAGTGACTTTTCATATTCCTCCTAAGTCACTTTTGGCATTTTTTCCCTTTTTCCCTTTTAATTATCTAATGTCATTTTTGTTAGGCACTTTTCCCCTTAGGACATTAAATAATTAATTAATTCCCTTTTTTAATGACTATAGCCTACGGGAATCACTTAGGCTACTTCGTCCATGTCCCATGATCACTCGGTAGGGGACATGACAGATTCATAGAATCTTCAACCGATGGAGTTGTGTGTGGTGCTATAGCAATGCATAGCCACCGCGGGGGATCGAACTCGAGACCAATTATCTATGGATATGGATCCTTAAGCAAAACCTCAAACTAGGGCATTCAACCAGGTACCCATGTCATTGGTAAAAATTCAACTCAAAGAAAAAAGATTCATAGAATCTTTCTAGTACTCAGCAAGTCTACTTGGTTTGACCAAAAATTGGGCTAAGTTTACTTGGGAACAAAACACTAGGTCCATGTTGGTCAAACTTGCCAAGACTGAATGAGTTTGACCAAGACTCCATGAGATTGTCGAGAATCAAAAACTTTGAGCAAGCACTTTGCCAATGACACATGAAACCAATATTTGCTAAATAAACCTTTATTTTTAGTGATTTTTATTCTATTTTTTCATGGTCACCGATCTTGACATTGACAAGTGAAACCCCAATCAAACTATTTTGACCTAGTTGACCTGATCACAACTAGGTTGAATTGACAATCTTACCCATTTGACCCACCACTTTGACAACTTTGACTTGCTTGGAGGATTTGTAGATTTTGATTTTGCTCATTTGGAGCTCATTTTTCACAATTTCTCCTTGGCACTTCCAAGAAGGCTTTTGAACTTGCAGCTAGGGCTTTTTAAGAACACTAGGTAGGGACCTAGAGCACAATCTATTGCATTGAAACTCTCTTTGGTCCCTTTCTAATAGATTGCAAAGCCAGGGCACACATTTTCAGTTGGTTTCGAGAAGAAGGAGCTCCCACTCTTGGGCTCACCAAGTCATTTCCCAATCTCGATCATTTGACTTTGATCAAACTTCATCAAAATTATGGTTAACAAAACCCTTAGCCTAGTGCTCTTGGGAGCTTCTTTAGGTACCCCAACCAGCGATGCCTGGCCTTATACATGTAGGAGGCCCTTTGTCTCCGCTCTTTTATCCTCCAGCCACATCCACATCCTAGACTGGCTACCACCCAACATATCACTTCCTTTTTTACAGTGCTCTCGACTAGGAGCACTAAGCGACAGGTAGATAGAGATGATCTGAGGTCAGTGAGGACACAGGGCATCTTTACCTCCGTGAGACCCCAGCGACATCACCAGACTAGACCTCACATTAGCAGACAAACTAGTATCCAAATGAGATCTTCCATAACACAACGACAAAGTCTTCCTTCCAGACAGCAACACAGCACTTATTCCAGAGCCTCTCCTATTACCTCTTCCAGACAAACATCTATTTTGAGTTTTCTTCATTCAACCTCGGATGTTAGGAGAGATGGTTCCAGTAGACCAATGTAGCCTCATAACACCAGCACCATAAAAATTAGATCTAGTCACCTTGTACATCTCTCCCCTAGATTGCCTCTCCATTTTTGGAGTCAGCTCTCTAGGCTTTAGATTAGATTTCTATTATATTTTTACTTCCTGCTTCTTCTTTTTATATAGGATCCCCTTGAGCGCTCCTGCATTGTATAGACATCATTGTACCAAAAAATCCCATTGACCTACTTCAATGGTCATTTGTTGGACATCAATACATTTATCTTTATCTTATATTTATCTTAAAGCCACTTGAAACATTATCTTACTCAATATGTTCGTGCAAAACAACTCTTACATCTAGATTCTATATCTTTATCTTCAAGCCACTTGAAACATTATCTTACTCAATATGTTTGTACAAAACAACTTTTAAATCTATTGTTTGTAATTAATATACATTAAGGGCTGGCAGAGGGTCATCTTTGATCTCAAAAGAACCAAAGAAATGGAATTCACTTGGGTGCTAGGTATTTCCACAAACTTCAAACAATGAGGCAAAGACTCTAGAGGTTTACAAAGGCCTATCTATCCTAGCAAACAAAGGAGTTCAGAACACCACAGTGATTGTCGACTCTATGATCATTATAAGGGCACTTACCTCTCGCAAACTTCCTTCTAATCCTCAAATCTCTAGTTTCTACCAATGAGGGCTTGAGGTTAGCAAAGAGTTCAATTTCATAGCATTCTTTCATGTGAATCGGAATCTCAATAAGGAGGCGGATGCTCAAACCAACAAAGGGGACTACCTTACAAAAGTAAAGATACGTAAAAAGGAGGGGGGACATTGTTTGCTCCACCATGTGCCCCCGTCCAAGAATGCAATTAGAGAAGTCATCACAGAAAAGAACGCATGTCTTGTCATGCATTTACAAGGTAGAAAAAACAATATCCATCACCCCCCTCTCGCATTCACTACTCCAATCCTTTTCACAAGTGGCATAATGAAGGGTACAATGTTGGAGAGGGATCATGCGTGTGGGATGGATTGGCAATTTGTGGGTTTAATACTAGCAATGAAGGATCCAAAGGACATTATGCATTTGAAAGGGTAGATTCTGGCTCCACAACCTGCTATGTGTGTGGCGTTCCTAGGTAGTCCTCGTCATCACATGCAAGTTTGCATGGTGCACTACCATTGTAGGAAGCGGTGTTGTCTCCTTTGTGAATTGAAGGAGCTACAAAATGGTTTAAAACAATGTGAGAAAGATGTAGTTGAAACCAGTTGTGACGTGACATACTCGACTTTGCAATGGACTAGATGAAAAAAGGGTTTTGAAAGGCAAACGAAGGAGCAAAACAGAAATTGAGACCAATGCGCCATAGACACTAGGTAATATATTCTCAATCTACATGAATGGGAGGAGTCCCAAGCCATATTGATAGTTCAACAAAGGAAACAGGTTGAGATGGCCTCTGCCATTGTGTCTATTAAATCTTAAGTGGAGCGCATAATGGCACACCTGAATCTTCCCCCTACATTCTTGGCTTCTCCTTGCCCGAGCCGAATGGATGCTTTTATGGATTCCACGTCCTCTAGCCAACCTAGGATTTATGTCGATCTTGATCCTACTCACCTAGTGCAAGTTGTTGGAACCCCACCTACTCACTCAGTCACCTTTGCAAATGCAACTATGGACTCTGAAAACCTGACTGCACCTATGGACTTGGAGGTGGACACTCTTTCCTAGCTTAGTTAAATTTTATTTACTTGCCTTTTAGATGCTTTGTTATTGTGTTCGTACTCGACCAGTTTATATGGAAGTATATATGTGGTTCAAGCTTTAATTTTTAAGGGCAAAGGGAAAACAGGAATCCGGGACAAGAGCAGAGCACAAAACTTGCATGTATTCTAAAACCTCACCGAAACTTTATTTAAGTTTTCCAGTACAAAGGAGATTATGTCGCTCGCTTGGAGCTTTAATCTTGAAACGCAAACAAAAAAACAGAAATACGGGACAAGAGAAGCAGAGAACTTGCATACATACTAAAATCTCCTCCAGAATTAAATCGTTAAGCTCAAAAGTCCAAATTATTAAGGCATCGTAATTCCATCGAATAACAGAGAAACAGGATATGAAGGTTAATGCGAATAACCTCATGAAACGCGGCGAAGGAAGCGTGGAATTTCGTTGCAGCCGGAAACGCGCCGTTTCTGAATAAATTTGTGTTATGTGGACATAACCGAGCTGAAGAATGCGCCATCATTTCACAGTACTAGTCAGTAGGGTTCACAGATATTGCTACACCAGTGGTAAAAACACCGCAACCATGCGCCAACAAATCGCCAAAAAAAACGCTGGGGAAAATGACGAGTGGATATGCAATGCCGAGAGATGTGTCAGAATTAAAAATTAATTAAACGGGGTTAGCTTCGTTCCTCATTTCCTTCCATTCAGCGGTAAGTTGAAGGAATTCTAGATTTATCCTATGGAATAGGTCGACTGTTTTCAATCACGTGAGCTGGACTTGCCAGCAAATAGGGAAAGGACGCGTATGTAGTGCCGCGATACTGCTAAGCGGGGCCTTCGCCTCCTTTGTCTCGACTTACGATCCGGGCCGTGCAATCATGAAGCACCTTTATCAGAATATTTGATCGTATAAGAATTCGAATATCACAATCCCGAGATTCGAACCTGGGCCTTTCGTCGTGTGGTAAAACTCTGGCAAGTTCGTTATATTGCTGTACGGTGCCAATTGCCTTTCCTTCGAAGTGTTTGGTGTGTTCGTAAGAGGCGTCAACTGGCACGCTCGCCAATTGTTCCAGCGTGGGGTCTTAAGGCTTTTCATACCTTCTAATCATTTGGAAAGAAAGCTTGCCACATCACACTTAAGCCATGTCAAAAAAAATTGGTGATATTAATGTTGACAGTTGTATATTCATTTTAATTTTGAATTAATTGATTTATCAAAGGTTTAAAAGACATATTTTTTAGAAACGTGAGTCATTTATCATTTTTTAAATATTTACATACATATAAAAAGTTATAAATATTTATTTTTTATAAATATTAAAATAAAAATTATCATAAATTTTCATAATTACAAGCATAGATCTATTTTAAATCTCTGAGTTATTAGTTTTTTCAAGTGAAAATCATTTTTAGAGTTATAAATATTTATTTTTTATAAATATTAAAATAAAAATTATCATAAATTTTCATAATTACAAGCATAGATCTATTTTAAATCTTGAGTTATTAGTTTTTTCAAGTGAAAATCATTTTTAAAGTGCAAAACTTGAGGAAGGGTTAAAGGTTTGTCACTTCTAGAGATTTGATCTCTTTGTTCTTGATATATTTGAGGTTAAGATGGATCTATAATGGTGGTTCTATATAAGTGTTTTGATTATTAAGTCAATTGATTAATTAGCACAATTGTTGTTTATATGTGTTTTTTTATTTATATATATTTTAGTGTTTTTTATTATTTTAATATTAATTTATTTATTTTAAAGTTTTTAATATTATTTTAATGTGTTATGTTACATGGACATCTCTCCCATACTAAAACATGTTGGCTAAGGCTAATGCAAATAGGATGGTTAAGCTTCTCGAAGGCATATCTAAAATAAATAGGAGAGCTTTCAGTCTATCTCCTCCATAGCATTTGTCTTCTATGTGTTCTTTGTGCCGTGACCTCTCTGTCATCACATGCAGCAAAGATGGGATGGAGATTTAATTCAATGGTCTCTCTCCTTGAACCTTTGGCATTCCCCTCCAATGCCATTATTATTGTTGGTCTCATGGCATGAATATGGCTTTAATCAATATGTGCATTGGGAACCAAAAGATTTGATGGGGTTTATTTTTATTTGGAGTCTCTATTTGATCTCTGGACACCAAAAAGAAGAAGACATTATCTAATAAATCTAGAAGCTCTAGATATAGGTTGTCTCATGCTAGTATGGAAGGTTGTAGGTCCTAAGGTATGTGGAGACTTTGTTTCTTTCAGCGCTCTGAGTATCTCTTTCTTTGACTTGCATGCTTTGGTGGTTGCTTTTTAGATGGGTTCTAGTAAGCTTCCAATTAATTTGTGGTCGATCTTTGGTGTTTGGCTTCTAGTTAGCACCTTGAAAATATTTATCTCTATGCTTCACATTCTGGGTTGGTAACCTTAATGACACATGGGGATGTTGTGTGCTCTGTGAGCTTGAGGATTTAAAACATGGACTAAAATGATGAAAAGAGAGTATATGAATTGGATCATAAGGTGGAATTGTTGGAAAGACAAATCTACCTAGATTATTCAAAAAAATTAAGTTTGAGACAATTATGTCATAGACACAGCCAAACAATTGTTAGCAAATTGAGAATGGGAAAAGGAGGCGAGCACTTTTATGGGTGTCTACAAAAGCAAACACTTTGAGCTCATTATACAAGTGAGTGTCTTACAAGAGCAAATAGACAAGATAATAGCACATCTTGACCTCAT
>JASDQU010237768.1:9581-26632 GCA_032191745.1 Picea mariana | reverse complement strand
CTTGTATTGTGTGTCTTCTGTGTTTTGTTTCTGCATTTGTTTTATTTTATTGCTCCGCGGTCCTATTTTTCTAACAATAATCATAACTAGGGTCCACACCCTATAATGGGAAATGAGTTGCTGGGATTTTTGTCATCGTTTATTTATTTTTGGGCAGTCTCACCACCTAAAATCCTGCACTAGTCCACATATCATGGCAATGCATCCAAACCAATATAATTTCACATACAAATATTCATACCATAATTTTTCTTGGCTAGTGGTGATGACATCCACTTTCATCATCATTATCCCTTGGCTATTTCATAGCCCATAACCTGCAGATTAGTCTGTAACACAAACTCATACATTTCTATGCATTATCATCATGTAATTGCATACCATCATCATTTCAATTCGGTATCCTTGTACCAACAACTTAACATAAAAGTTTTCAAGTTAGAAATAGATCTCATAATATCCCATTATTCAATTTCGACACCCATTCATAAAATTATCATTTACCAAATAGATTGCATCATATCCAACATCATTCTAATAGCATTTAAACCTTCATAGGATTCACATTCACACAATATGTCGCATCATGTACATCATCATCAATAACATTTAAACATTCATAAAATTTACATTCATATAGTAGATCACATTATATCCATCATCATCAATAACATTTAAACATTCTTAAAATTTACATTCTCACAATATATCGCATCATATCCATCATTATCTGAATATATTTAAACATTCATAAAGGTTCATACATCTTAAAAGTTTAAGTGTATGATTTAATAGTTTCATTGTGAGTGGAAAATAAAAGTGTAGGCCTTAGGTAATCCTGGTTGTCTAAGTCAAAAGGTGGTGTTACATACACCCCACCTCCAAGAAACATATTCTCGAGGTGGTCAAAGAAGTGAGGGATAGTCTCATCGTAATGTCTCAGCATCTTCCCAAGTAGTAGATCCTGGACTATACTTGTCCCATTGGACCTTAAATTGGTCTACCAGATGGTTCCTGAGGTTCCGAACTCTATGATACAATATGTGTAATGGTTCTATCGTGAGAGTTCCCACGTCCGATACCTGCAATTCCTTCCAATTTAGTTTATGTGATTCATCAGCAACATAGTGACTTAAAACAGATACATGAAATACATTATGAGTTTTATGCAAGTAGGGTGGCAGTACGAGACAATAGGCAACGGGTCCAATTTTCTCTTGGATTCTGAATGGTCCTATAAATTGAGGTGACAATTTTGTCCCCTTCCCAAACCATATGGTGCTCTTATTAGGCCTGATATGAATGAAAGCCTGGTCTCCCACCTCATAACTTCGGTCAGTCCTGTGTGCAGCTGCATAACTTTTCATCCTATCCTATTCTTCCTTTAGTGTCTGCCTTATTTGAATTACCCGTTCCTCCATCTCTTGAATCATTTATGGTCCAATTGTTACTTGATCCTCTAATCTATCCCAATTCAATAGCGTTCTGCATGGCCTTCTATACAGAGCTTCGTAGGGTGGCATTCCGATTGAGCTATGAAAACTATTATTGTAGGCAAACTCTACCAAAGGTAGGTACTTCTCCCACTAGGTTTGATTANTATCCATGACATACATCCTGAGCATGTCTTCCATGACTTGATTTACTCTCTCGGTTTTCCCATCTGTTTCAGGATGATAAGTTGTGCTTAAGTTCAACTGAGTCCCCAACGCTGACTACAAACTTGTCCAAAACCTAGAAGTGAATCTAGAGTCCCTATTTGAAATGATCTTCTTAGGTATCCAGTGCAAATGGATAACCTCTCTTAAAAACACACGTGCCACATATGTGACATCGTAAGTGTCTCTAACCGGAATAAAATGAGCACTCTTGGTTAACTTATCAACTATCACAAGAATGGCATTGTGTCTATGAGATGTGAGTGGAAACCCCACAAAACAATCCATAGAGATGACTTCCCACTTGGACATAGGAACATCATGTGGTTGTAGGAGGCCTGTCGAGTGATGGTGGTCATCTTTCACTTGTTAACACTCTAGGCACTTGACGATGAAATAGAATATATCGCACATCATGCCTACCCAGAAGAAGAGCTTCCTCATGTCTGCATACATCTTCTTCACACTCGGATGCACAAAATAAAGTGCTCTATGGGCTTCCTTCAGTATGATTCTTCAAATATCTCCATTTTCAGGGATGTACATCCTTCCTCAATATCTTAACAATCCAAATTCTTCTAGACTATATCGTTCATACTTTGGATCTAACTGCCTCCCACTCTAGAGGTTTGAAGTAACCTTTAAATACCAACTGTCTCCTTGGAGTTGTATCAAGACACTTTCCTTTATATTGACCTTTAAGGGTACCAAGGAGAAGACACGTGGCCTCCTACTTAAGGCATCTGCGACCACATTTTCCTTCCCCTTGATGTATGAAATACCAAAATTGTACTCACTCATAAACTCACTCCATCGCCTTTTCCTGGCATTCAGATCCCTTTGAGTGAAGAGATGTTTTAAACTTTGATGGTCCATTTTGATCTCAAAGTTTCGCCCCACAAGATAGTGCCTCCAAAGTTTCAGAGCTAGCATTATAGCTGCCAACTCTAAATCATGAGTTGTGTATATCTCTTCATGTTTCTTCAACTTCCTTGACGCATAAGCTATCACTCCTCCATCCTGCATTAACATGGCCCCCAACCCTTTCTTCAAGGCATCCGTGCATCCAACACTCGTAGAATTGGAGCACTAATTAGTAACCTCTTAAGCTCAATGAATGCACTATCACATTATTCTGTCCATTCATACTTGACCCCCTTGCACTGCAAAGTGGTGATGGGTTTCACGATTTTTGAGAATCCTTCCACAAATCTCCGATAATAACCTGCTAACCCCATGAAGCTTCTCACCTCATGGGCATTTTTCAGCACTGAGCACTCCATAATGGCCTTTACCTTTTTTGGGTCCACGGGGATTCCTTCACCGAAAATGATATGACCTAAATAGTGGATCTCTTTATGAAAGAGGGAACACTTCGACAACTTTCCATACAATTTGTTCTCCCTAAGGCAGGACAACACCACTCGTAAGTGTTTTGCATGTTCTCTTTCGTTCTTGGAATAGATGAGGATGTCATATAGAAAGACTTGTACAAAATGGTCTAAGTACTTATAGAATACATCGTTCATGAGGCTCATGAATACTGTTGGTGCATTGGTCAATACGAAAGGTACTACGACAAACTTGTAATGTCCAAACCGAGTTTGAAAGGCAGTTTTTGGGATATCACCTTCCTTAATCCTTAACCGATGATACCCATATTGCAAATCGATCTTTGAGAATACCGTTGCTCCTTTCATCTGATTGAAGAGGTCACCTATTCGTGGAATTGGGTACCTATTTTTCACTGTAGCACGGTTCAAGTCCCTATAATCTATACACAATCATAAGGAACCATCCTTCTTCTTTACAAAAATTTCTAGTGCACCCCAAGGTGAAACACTGGGCCTTATTAGCCCTAAGTCCAGTAACTCATTTAATTACATTTGCAATTCACAAAGTTCCAATGCTTTCATTCGATACAGAGTCTTGGAAATTGGTTCTGCACTAGGTGTTAGCTCAATAGTAAAATCATGCTCCCTCTCAAAAGGTAACCCTGGTAGCTCATTCGAAAAAACATCCTTAAATTATAACAATACCAGGTACTGATCTAATGAGGGTCCTTTCTTTTCATTCACTACTTCAATGACATAAAGTCAACACCCTTTCCTCAAGCATCGCTTAACCTTCATAGTTGAGATAAAGTGTAATGACACCCTTCTTCGTACACCTGGATCTCTACTGGCCTTCCTTCGTCGTCAACAAAAAGAATCCTTTTTGCAAAACAATCCACCAAAGCTCGATGAGGTTCTAACCAATCCATTCCAATGATTAGGTCATACACCCCGAGAGAAGTGACGTATACCTTCAACCTGGTAGAACACACTCCCAGGTCTACTATACAATTATCAACACTAGTTCCTACAGCTTGTTTTTCCCTCGAAGCCATCTCGACTTGTTTAAAGTCATCATGCTCGTAGGCTGCCAACCCACTCTTTTCTAATTCATATGGTGAAATGAAACTATATGTCGCACAAGAATTAAATAAAATCTTAACATTGATATGATTTAGCGTACCTGATGACTCCACCACAGTGGATTGATGTTCGGCCTGGCAATTATTAACCGCTACGTAAATCTGGTGGCTGCTACTTGCTCTTCCCATCGAGGCCTTTCCTTATCTATGAATGAATCCTGATTGTAACTCTGGGCAGTCATGCTGGTAATGGGGTCCTCCACATCCCCAATAGATAACATGATATTGAACTTGTGCACTATTTTGTGAGGGCCTTTGAAATGAGTTCCTTCCCTTGGAACCCCTACCCCTGCTAGTTGTTCCCTGAGATGGTCGTGGACCTACCTATGTTGTTGGTGATGAATGAGATGCTGCACTCACTGCCATTGAAATCCCTATGGCTATTGTCCTTGGTGCGACTCTATTACCATATGGTGGTGGCCTTAAGCCCCCTCCCCTGGAAAATGTCCCAGGGTCCTTCCCCATGAATCTGGGATGATGCAGAAAGGAAGGTCTCGTACCTCCAGTTAAGTTCATGTGTTCCTCCACATAACGTGCATTTTCCATAGCTTCCACTACTGAAGACGGTTTCCACATCCGCACCATAGCCCTTATCTTAGGGTTTATCCCATAGACAAAGCATTTTTCCTGTCGTTGATCATTATCCATATACGAAACATACTTGACCAATTCCATAAACCTAATCTCATATTCTTCTATAGTTCTATTTCCCTGTACTAAGGCATCAAATGCTCCTACCTGTTAATCCTCATAGTAAGCTAGCAGATATTTCCTTCGGAACCTCTCCTCGAAAAGTTCCCCAAGATACAGTGTTCGGGGTAAGATGTAGTTGTCTTTCCAGGCTACCCCACCAGTTCAAGGCATTGTATCTTAACTGAAAAATAACTATTTTATCCTTTGAGGTGGACGCATAGTCCATTAAGGCAAAACACCTTGTCATGCCTTCCAACCATGCTTCCGCACATTCACTGGCGCGACCCCCGACAAACTCTGGAAGTTTGATCTTCTGCAGTTCTCAAGTGATGTCTTCAAGTGGAGTTACTCCCCCTAAATCCCTCGAATCTTATGGACTACCCATTCTAGATGGTGGGGGTTCCACTTCAGTCCCTGTTGGTTGTCGTCCCTTTAAAGTCTCATTTATGGCCTCCAAAGAGTGCAGTATGAGAGCTAGTTCGGGCAATGGCGGCGGAGGTGTTGGCAGTGCTTGCAATGATGCTCCTCTTCCCTGACTCCCTTGAGTCCTAACCATCCTGTATGATTTAACCTACATCAACCAAAGTTGTCAGGGTGAGTTCAAGGATGTTTCTCATCGCACAACTTAACTAGAAAATAGGGTTAGGCGTAAGTTTCATTTTACTTTTCTGTAAACAGACGTTACTCTCTTTAGGGGATTGGCTAGGTTAGGTTTAAGAGTCTAAGATTGATGTCTTTGCCTAAAAAAACTACTGATTCCCTCACCCAGTAGCTACGCTAGCCTTGCACCATACTTGCCAATTTCTCTAACTTACCTGCCTAGTGTGCATGAAGCCCCCTCCACTTATCTCATTCCAAGTCCTTAACCTTTCACTAAAAACAATCTAATTAATCACTTTAATTATTCGCATCCACTTTCCTTGACGCCATTCCTAAGCTAGACACAACTAGCATCTACCAAACTCCTTTACACTGTCAGTGTGAGGAAAGTAAATCAGAGGAAGTTGTTCCTCCTTCCTGAAGCATGAATTATAAATTTTAAATATAATTAAACATAATTTTAATTATAAATAAATTTAAAACATAATTATTTAATTAAAACATGATCAATTAATCATAAAGTATAATTAATTAATCATACAATTAAGTAATCATAAAACTTAAACTCTAAATTAACTATATGTTATTTAAATTATATCCTATTTACTAAAAATTAAAATTGAACATTAAATTAAATTATATTTAAAATTTGACATTAAATTAAACATTAATTTAAAATTAAAACATTTAAAATTTTAACATTGAATTTAATTTAAAACCTTAACAATTTAACCAAAATAAATAAGTAAGTGAATAATAATAAAAATAAAAATCAAACTAAATAAGAATAATAAATAAATAATTTAACAGGGCAGTGGGTCCTTGCATGAGTCCCATATGCACCCCCCCCCGGTCTCTTTCCTTACCTAAACCCTACATGCCTCCTAACAAACCCTAAACTCCTCAACCCTAATTCTCCCTCACTGTCACCTCTCCACTCTGCTCTCTCCCTCTACTCTTAGCGTTGGTGCTTACACGTTGGTTCAAAATGGGCATCCCTTGTGGGTTCCCTTCTCGGCGCTTGGCTTGCTTTCTCGGTATATCAGAGTAGGTTTTAGTACCCTGTTTTATGTATATTCTGTAGTGAGGTGTGTTTTCGCAGACTTGTGTTGTGTGTGCATTCGGTGCATTTGGATGCGTAGAGAAATATGAAAGCCTCCCATGGGCACTAAGCTCTAATCTATTTGTTGAAGGTGTGGCTAAACCATGGTGTGTATGTGACAGGTTCTTGACTTGGGAGAGTGGCGGGATCTTTGCGCTTGGGCACTTGATCACTTGGCTTTGGTCTTGTTTGGTCGCCAAGCACTTTTTCCATGAGCATGTTGGTTTTGGACCAATCCTCAAGGCTCGGGCTACCAACTATTTCAGAAATCGCTCACCTGGCTTAAAGAACTCAAAAAGACTGATCGCTTCAGGACTTCCAGTGCCATGTAGCATGATAGCTTGAATGATCGAGCATTGGTTTCTCTACTCAATAGGTTAGGGGATGTATACTACATGCTGGCACTGGCTCATGGGAACTTGTGCACTGGGTTTGTGTGCTGGTTTTTCATTGAGCTCGCAGACTTGTATTTCCAGGGTTTTTTTGTTTTTGTTTATTAATAACCCTTTTTTTTTGTAGTGCGCGCTTGGTAAATGGGCTTTGTGTAAGGCGGTGGCGCTTGGTCGATGGGATTTGTGTAAGGCAGTGGAAGAGCACTAATGGTGGATGTTGAAGTATATATTAACTCTAGGAGGAGACATTTGTACTGAATCTCATCGAATACTGCAAAATATGTCATAAAGTTGGAAGTCAAAATTTAAAGCCTGGGAAGTTTCCCTGCAGATTAATTTGAATATATGGTTAATTCATTATGTTGCATAGCTCCCAAGTGGTGGAAACGAAAATAAAAGTCATTTAGGGTACAAACGTATAGTATTTTCATTGGTTAGGCTCTTAATTGAAGGTTGTTGGAGCCATTGAGAGCATGTAAGAGGAATGAACATGGCAGGATCCTAAGAGATATCATAGGTAAGCACTGACTGCTAAGCCCCTCTTTCTTTTACTACTCTTCTGGCCCCTGCATTTATGCACCTTCATAAAGGCCTTCAATCAATGCCTACCTTCAACACTTTTCAATTCCATTTATACAGCATTTAAGCTTCCCTTTAATGTGTTTGGCTTGTATGTTGGTTGTTCAATCTCGTGTTGTTGTTGATGCATGTGTTGTTGATGCAGGTGCTTGGCTATTGTTTTTTTTTTTTGTTTTATTACTATGTTTTTTTTTGTTTCCTATGTGTGCAATGCACACTACAAGGCTTTGCATTTGCCTCAACATCTTTGGCGATGATGAGAATATCATCATCAAAGTATATGAATTTGAATCAACCCTCGATTGATAATTCACATTTATACTTTCAACTGCAGCCTTTTACTTGGCTTTGAAGCAACCAAAAGATATGGTCGTGACCGAATAGAAAAAACGAAGAAATTCCGTGTGTTCTATGCGCTTTTGTACATATCAAGTTGACTGAGTTGGAACATAAATTTTTTTTTTCTTAGTACTCTATTGTTTAAATTCCTTTTACATGTGAAAATATTCTCTTTCCTTGCAACAATTATTACACATGGACAAGAGTTCCCAACATAGTTTCCTAATACGTTTAGGCCAAGTGATATCCTTAAACAAAATTATGCTCTCTCTCCCATGGATTTTTATTCTACATCGATAAATCTACTTCATTGATCCCTTCCTTATTTCTTCTTAATCATGGAGGGTTAAATTGTAGTGTGAGCTTTGCAACATTTTCAACTCCTATTCACGGGAAGATTAGCTAGGGAACTGAACATCGGGAGTACTCAACAATGTTGCATAAAGCCTTGGAGGGTGTTGTGATGTTAAATACATTTCCAAAAGCTACAGGTGATGTTTTTTCCCTAGTGCTTGAAGCTAGATGTCTATTTCAATCTGATTTCTATTATTTATATTTAAATCTAGTAGGTAAAAAAAAAAAAAAAAATCTAGTTTTGGGCATAGAAGAATTTATATATCTTTATTTTGGGTGAGTGGTGTTGGGATTCCTTGATGGTGCTAATGGGGAGAGTTGTCTTTATCTTCATTGTTGTTAATGTATTGTGCCATTAATTTTTTTTTTTAAACTATTAACTTCTATTTGGGTATACAGGAAGTAGAATTTAAACTCTAGTATTCAGTGCTAAAGAGTCCTATGAACTTGTTCTTGTACACAAATTCATTCATACTCATGGAACAATTTAACAAAACTGGTGTTGTTGGGATCATAGCAATGCATCCAAAATCTCTACTTTCAATTATAAGGTCTATGCTTCCTTTACATTTTCAATATGTATCTCATTTATTTTTATATTTGTGTTAAAAAAAATTGTGCTTGGCTTGCAATTTAGGTGGGGATGGAGCTGGAGCTTGGCCCATAGGCATAGATTTCAAGCTAAGGCTCTAATACCATGTGTAGAGGCCATAAATTAATTAATCCCAAGAAAAATTCATAATTTTTAAACTACAAGATTAATCAACAAGCAATTCCATTTTGCATAAGCATATAAGCAACATAAATTAATTAATGGGCAACAATCTAATGAATTACATAACAAAATATAGATACCTCTTGTTGATGCTAATTTCCGTTGATCTAGTTGTTTGTCCTCTCTGCTGCTTTGTCCAACCTACTGCTTTGACCAAACCCTGCCCAAACCGACTAACCACCCAGCCAACTAGGAGTAGCCTGTCCATCTCCCTAGCTCCATGATACCATAAGGAATCCTAGTCCCCATGCCCAAAACCCCCAACAACCCAGTGCCCCTTGCAATGGTTCACCAAAACCCAAAAACCAACTCCTCAAAAACCAGAAAGACATCCCCCCCAATCATTCACATAAATATAGACCTACTCCCCGATAATGCTCCTTCCCCCTAATATTTCATAATCCCTTCCCGTAGGACTCTTCCCCATCATATCTCTGCCACCTCCTTCATCGACTCCCTATCCTCCATTAATTACCTTATCCTCCCCATTATTACCTTATCCCCTCCTTTATTATCTTATCCTTTCCTTTATTATCTTATCCTTAACCTGTCATACGTAAAGTTTCATAATGATTAAATTAAAGTTATTAAGCCCCTTAATGCTTTGCCTAAATCATTCAATGTGTTAAGTAATCAATTAATTAATTAATAAATCAATCAACAGTTATAACAATGAATTAGTAAATAATTAATTAATTACTATTATTAATACTAATCATTGCTTAACTAAAACCATATTAGGACAATTAATTATATAATTAATTATACTTAATAATCCCTATGCAACTATTTAACTGGGGTTGTTACAGTTCCTTGTTTCTTATTCACGAGAATTGGGTTGGACACCCATTTGATCAAGGGAATCGGGTAGATGAAAACAATATTAAGTAGCTTCTCTACCTCTACCTAAAAGGAAAGGGCCTTCCTAGTATTAACAACTCTAAGATGTTGTCAAATAGGTCTAGCATCCATATAAGTATTTATCTCATGTTTGACAATGTTGGGGTCAATCCTTGATATTTCTTTGTACAACCAAGTGAATACGTCACAAAATTCTTTGAAAATATCGGTGTAGATCTGAATTTCTCCAAGCGAACAATCTGCATCGATATACATGTTCTCAATTTTTCCCAGAATTCGAGAGATGTCGATCATGACGATAGGAGAAATATTTGCCATGTTTCCTTTGACATAAATACCATGCATATCTAGTGGAACCACAACATGACCAACCATATCATTCAAGGTAGATCTAAAGTCATCATGTTCAATCCTAACAAGATCTAGGAAAAAATAGGAGAAATGATGCATATCATCCCAAGGCCTATCGGGACCATACATGGCGTCTAAGATGGCTTCATCCAAAGGTAAAGTATCATCGAGTAAATCATATGAACAAGATGGTTGGGCGACCCATATGGGCTCTAGAATAGGATCCTCCTCATTCATCTATGAGGAGAAAGGATCTAGGTTAGCAATAGCGTTAATAATAGCCTAATATGGAACATCTGCTTTTGATAGTGTTATTTCCATCCTCCATCCCAATGTGCGACTAACCGTCACACGACATAGTCATGGAAGTCAGGGTCCAAGGGTCATTGAAATACAAAGTGAGGAAAGGAACGAACCTCATCGATGATGAAGATTTACTAGAAATGGCATGAATATGATGGATTGGTGCCACAAAATCAAAGGTACCCATGAGATAGGAATACATTCTGACACCAACATCCTCAGTTTCCTACCCATAATTATCGATCACTGGAATTGAAGGTCCAACTGATGCATTAGGACTAGAATGCACAAAGGACAATTGATCAATCATCACTATTTTCCCTTCATGAGGAAAACTTAAAGTGTATAAAACAGACGACACAGCCACGATCATGGCTTAATTCCAATTACTACCTAGTAGTAAATTATTGTCAAGAGGTGCATCTACCCCTCAACATCAACCTCCACTATCTTTCCACCTAACTAGACCAGAAAATCCAGAAGAATGTTGTGGGGTTGAAATGAATTCCCATCAAATGTGGTCAACATGGTCATATATTGGGATAGAGTCAGAGAGCCAATGGATTTCCAACAGGTTAGGGACATCACACACATTGTGAAACCTTCATCAATTATAATGTGTTTGATGGTAATTTTTGTGTACTCCACATGGATTTGAAAGGTCACATGGTAAGGTAAGTGAGGTTTAATGTCTATGATGTCAAAGTTAATAACCTTCGAGCCACATGAATCTAGAGCTCCTAAAGTAGATAACAAGGCATTCCTCTATGAAGGACACATCTGGAGCACCTCCAAAGCTGACATCACACAAGGGGTTTGACCCAAATATTTGAAAATCATATAGTTCTGGATTGTGGGTAGAGCATTTTAGTAGTCCTTTTGAAACGTGAGGTGGAGGTATCAACTTTTCGATATGAAAGGGTGTTTCTGAAGGAGGGGGATGATTTGGACCTATAATAGTATGTGAAGAACTATAATCATGATATCGAGTGGCTACATCAATCTGAGACTTGACCATATTAACACATAGATGGCCACCTTCATGTGTCAAGGGGTTTTGACTCCCGTTCGATGCATTTCCAGTGTTGGAGGACCCCAAAGTCATTATTGATTATGAGAAAATGGATTGGTCAGCACAACGGGTGGTTGTGAAAAGAGCCTCAAGGATTACTTAATTTTGGGGCATAGGTGGGTAAGGTGATCATATTTACAAAGTTTACAAGGAAACTTCACCTTCCATTTTTCTTTCTTGCCCTCACCAACATTATTATTCGATCTATCATTGCTAGTGTCATCTTTGGCTTTGTTATTATTTTTCCCACCCTTACAATTATTACCTCATCCTTTCCTTCTATTCCCTCCTAGTTGTTGGTTACCATTTGAGTTGGTTGAAGACTATATGGAATTCACTTTCACCAACTAAGTGGGAGAAGAGAATGAAGTCAAATCTTGCCCTACTACAGGATGGCTTAGAGACAAGTCCTCCAACTAGTTTGTCACCATGTCTGTAGACTTATAATTTGCAGAGCCTATGATTTCATCGGCATGAGGCCCGAGATTTTTTCTAGGGTCATAATTTGACTTCAGTGCATCAGGAAGAATTTCATACAACATCCTCGACTGAGCATATATCAGGTCCAATTGTTGGGATTTGAAAATAGCTTCTTCATCAAATGTTACTCTGGATGTAGAAACATCCTTTGAAATATAATGCAATAAGGTCTTAAGGAACAACTCCAACACAAAATATGGAGGAATGTAGGATTTTATCAACCTCTTCCATCTATGACACTATTGGATATGGTCCAATATATGCATGGCCTTATCTTGGTGAAAGGCTGACAAAATTTCTATGCCAAAATCATAATGAATCAACAATTGGAAGTGGTTGAGAAAGACCAAGATCATCTTATTAATTTTTCTGTATGTTCCCCCTGGTAGCTCAATGTACCACTTCAATATGACCCCCTTGAGGGTGCATTGAAATAGCATCAAATGAATAAAATCAACATTAAGGGAGTTGGATGAGCACCAAAGATGAAAAGTAGTAACATGATCACCTAGACCTTCACCAGTCTTTCCCTAGAATTTTAGAATGACTGAAGGAATCTTGGTGGGGATGGGGGGCCATGACATATCATGATGCATTGAGTCATTCATTAATATCGACAAATCTGGAAGATTACGTTTGGACAGAAAATGGAGTCGGGGTCGCGGCGTCTGAGCCCATGCTCCTGGGAAATATTGGTGTTCAGGGATTGCAAGCCATCCAAGGTTCTGGTATATACCATGGCCTTGTTTGGTAGGGTAATATCCTCCTCCAAACTGATTCATAATAGGTTGTATGGGAACCATACCTGCAGGGGAGGCATAATGAGGGTTATAAACATTGCCCCCAGCTGGAGGAGCTCCATATTGGGGGTTGCCCATAGCATGAAATTGAATCCCTCAGGGTGGAACTCTGGAGGATAGAGGGGGATTTGTCATAACAAATGTGTTTGTTGAAATTGGCATGGAGGAAGAAGGGGAAAGGATAGAATATAGGAAGTGACTTGTTTTCTCAGTTGAGTACTCCATCTAGGAGCATTGAGACTAGGATTAGACCCAAAATAAAAATGAGGATAGCCTTCAACCATAGGATTTTCTTGGGAAATATGAACTCCACCAAATGAGAGAGGAGAATGTAGTGGATCCATACCCCCAGGTCCAAAAATAAGATTTGAATTAGTTGTTGGAATAGAGAATGAAAGTTGCAATGTCATATTGGGCATACCAAAATAAAAATGGTTAGAGATCAAAGGTATGGACTGATAATTGTATCTTGGTGTACCAAAAGGAGACCCGAAAGGGTTTGTTTGTATGGGTCGAGTAGAAACCATAGGTTGGGTAGAAATAGGGACAAGAATATTCGGCACTACAAACATCATGGTTGAAGGAGTCTATGGGATCGCACTAATTATAGAAGGTATATGATTCAAGGGACTCCTTGTGTCATTTGGATTTGACTCAGTACTCATAATGGGATAATCACAAGTCTAGGAGGTGGAGATATGTATACCATGTTTATTAACTTTACACCTTTTAGAACGAAACTTCGGTAAAGACTCAAAATGTGGTGGTAACTTCAACAAATGGTGAGACCTATGAGGAGGTCGGTATTTCTCCATGATGACTCAAGACTCAAGATATGAAACCAAATCCTAGGGCCAACTAATAATTAGGGAGCACACCAAAATAAATAAAAAAATTCCAAATGCACACAAACAAGATATAGTAGTTGAATAGGGGCCTCCCTCACTAGAGTATGTATGTCTCTCCCAAGAGTGGCTTGAGACTCCCTTCAGAATATTGGAGGTATTAGAATCAATTATAAGGGACCTCATGGGCTTAACAACGCAGTCTGTCAGATCCTACCAGAGAGGTAATCCTCCATAAAGGTTGTGTGTTGTTTGACCCTTATTTGACTTAAGGTACCTGCATAATAACCCCTAGGTAACCTATGTGGATACCTATGTCAAGAAAATAGAGCCACCACAATATAACCAATGCGTAGGAAAACAATCATAAGTCCATTCCACCATATGGGTAGAGTAACAAAGCCTGAAATCTTGAAAGAACCACCTCCCACTGAGGTAAAGGTAATAGCAAGGCCCCCAAATATGAATAGAACCACATAAATATATCTGATGCTAAGAAGGTATTATAGGGCTATCTCTGCAACCAAATTTGCATGACATCATGCTTAACTCTGATGTGAGCGGAGCCTCCTTACGTCACTAATTACACAATGGGTTTCACCACTCCCTATTCATACACATATGTTTAGTTTAATAGCCTTGGAGAATTTTACTCACAAAATCCTATTCCAAGGCCCTATGTCCTATGCTTGTTTGTGTACCCTGAGAAATTAAATCATTTCTAATCAATTTTAGTTAATCAACGTTACTTTTAATGGCTTTTGTTTACTCGAGAGGTGTGGTAGTGAAATTGATGATATTATGATTCAACATATTAAAGAGAAAATATAAAAATAGTCTTAAGTCCTAATCTTAAATTCTGAAGAGATGGTAATCTTTTAAATGCAACTTTCAATGTAATTTATACAATTTCAATAAAACACAATATTTCCATATGTGTCAAGATCAATACTAAGTAATTAAAAGAGAAAATTCCATAATGAAAAATGAGAATTTCTTTTTTGTGTTTTCGATATAAAGAAAAGACAATGCAAGGACTGAATAACAACTTCACATATAGACTCCACTGCAAGAAAAAAGAGACAAGTCAATCAAGATACCAAGAAGACAACCCTCAGACAAATGTACAAGGACAACCAATGAGAAAGATGATAAGGAATATTTCCCAAAATTTTAACAATGAGAAGGTTTCCTATCACTTTGTAAGCACTTAACAGTTAGGACAGAGACCCAAGAAGACTTAGAAACCAACCAAACTCACCTAACAAACATCAAACATATCCAGAAAGCTTAAAGATCTCACATATGTATGTTCCCTACCAAAGGACAACTTGTGTATGTATGTGTATGTCAATAGAAAAAACTAGCATATATAGTAAAACACTCCCAAGGAAAGGATTAATCCAAGAAACTCTGATGTAAAGTAAAAATAGTTTGTTGATCCAAAAAGGATCCAGAGAAGACTAAGGATAACTCAGAACTCATAGAAGCAACTCAAGAAGATCAAAATGGCCTCAATAGACAGTGAAAGGATAAAAGTTCAAATTTCTAAAATCTCAGTGAAAGTGACATCATCATGAATATCACATCGCAAGATTTCCAGCAACGCAAACAACTCGTCAAATGGAGTTATGAATTGAAAGATATTGGCAGTCAAAGTTTGGTCAACCTAGTCTAGTTAGCAGGCAATGAGTTAGCATTTGTATTGTTGACGTTAGAATCAGTACATATGAGGTAAACATCTGTACAACATAAGTGGCATACACAAGATCTGACACATGTCATGATGACATCAACATGGTGACGTGGTAGCACCAGAGGCTTCCATGTGTCACCCATTTTTGGCATTTTCATTTCCTTTCATGTACCAGTAAAAATGCACCATGTGGTAGTTCATACAACCATGTGGCAGTTCGTACGGTGACATGGAATATGATGTGGTAGGTTGACATGGTAGGATGACATGGCAGGTTGTACACTGACATGGAAGGTGATGGTACAATTGGTTGATGTGGCCTAATGGTTGGTTGCCACGTGGCCCAATCATTGGATACCAAATGGCAGTGGGAAAATGCCCAATGACAGCCCAAGAATGGATTTCCAAAAAATATATATATCAAAAAGTTGGTAGGACCGCTAAATCCGGTGGGACCCCACCAAATATGGCACCCGACGGACTATCTAGAAGCACTGCTAAAGTTAGTGGAACACCATGTTTCAAATGTGTGTGTGTGTGTGTGTGTGTGTGTGTGTGTTACAATGCATACCCAAAAGGGGAGGCCCTCGGGCTTGACCCCAGGATGTTCCGCTTATTCAACACCTTAATACATGCTCTACTAACCATAAGGCCAATGACCTTCCATTGATTGCAAATCTTCCCTTTTTGTTTAAAAAGTGAATCTTCCTAGGTTGCAAGTGAGGGGCATGATGGTACATATTGGCATGCTTTACGAGACAAATTTATTGTAGGTTGCAAGGCACAAAAACCGAGACAGATTTTATCTTGGGCCTTGAAGTGCTAGAGTCGGATTGAAGCATCAAGACAATCATTTTTGGGTAATTTGACGCCACGAATGTAGTGGTGCTGTCTGTTTTTTTATCTGAGCAAAAATTATGCAACATGATTTCAGAATGAGGTATAATTATGTATTTTTCCAAATTCTTTTGTTGAGTTAATAAAAAGGCCTATCCATTTAAGAGAAGGACCCAGAGACGTAGTCCACCAGGGATGAACTCATTATAAAATTTTATGTGTTCAGATTTGATGCTTATGTCTCTTCATTATTGAGATTTTCCTTCTTTAATGGTGTACTTTAATTTATGCTCATTTAATTCAATTCTTTATAAGTCACTTCGATCAAAAGATCCTGGATCATGTTGGTATCAGAGCAATCATATTTGAATTGAATTGTTGAGTGTGAATGTATTGCCACAAGGGCATATCCAGTGTTCAGCTCCAAGAGTGCACCAACAAGCCCTAACTATTGGCCCTTTCGACAACACCCGCGAAGCATATGCAGTCTCACCCAAAGAAGTTATGAGGGGGTGTTAGGACAGGGATGTCTACAACTAAGGGGAATATCAAGTGGATATAATATAATAACAACACAACATTCATATATCACCTATCATCTTAGATCTATTCTGCACATCTAGTTATCATATCTAACATAGTAATGCAATCATAGTATATCAAGGATAGAGACAGAATACCAATCACACACAACACCAAATATACATGGTTCACCCTCTCCCTAGGGCTACGTCCATATAAATGTGCTTTATAATATATTAAGATGAAGCATACAGTTCTTTTCTGCGCTCTTAGCTAGCATATCCTTTTTCTTCTCCTCTCCTTCTCTTCCCTCCTT
>JASDQU010237764.1:2148-14348 GCA_032191745.1 Picea mariana | reverse complement strand
GAGGAAAGTCCACGAGGCAACTAGCCCTTGATGTAAAGTGAAGGGTACTAGACTCATTTGAGTAAACCAATTTCATAATTTGAGACGTGTCATTAAACCACTAGCTTTAGTTATCGTAATTACTTTCTTTAATCTTTTGAAAAATAATGCACAGTATTATTTCATATGAAAATTCAATCTTGTGAACGGTTAATAAAACATATCTATCTCTCTAACTATTAATCATTATGAGACTAGTAAACTAGCTTAAGTAGTTAAGATGTATTTTTAACTTCATACATGATGTCTTGGAGTCAATCTCCAATACTAATTACCTTTATTGTATGTCTCATTTAATATTTCTAATAAATCATACACCATAATCAATTCCAATAAATTTATATTAAACATCATCCAAAATAAAACACAAAATATGTTATTTTCCCCTTAAATTATAAAAAAAACACACTATATAACCATTACACACCATAATCTTATTTCTAAGACTATATGAAAAGTAACCTCGTGCCTATACTTCTCATTGATTTTAAAACTATAAAAGCTCAAGTACTCTCCATGTATTTCTCGTTTTTAAAACGTTTCTCCTCCGTGTGCTTCTCATTTTTATTAAATGCTTCTTGCAAATCGTTATCGACGAATATTTAGATCACTCCCAACTAGCTAGTTTTAGACACGAATCAAGGCAAACTCAAACTTAAGTTGAAAGTGTGATGAGTAGGGTGAATTTTCAATGAGTATTTAATAAATTTTCTTATTTTTAGGCGTATATTAAGCGTATTCATACTTACAAATGAGAAAATATATTAAAACATATATATATTATTATGTTCGTGTATAGTAGTAACATAAGAGCCATGTTGAGACACAAATGTGTAAAACAACCAAATAAGTTTGGAGTTAAAGAGGTTAACTCATTGGCTTACAGACCAATAAAATAAAATTATTAATAATATTTATAGATAATATTAAAATTTTATGTTTAATTTGAATATTATTAAAAGTAGTTTTGGAAAGGATAATGTAAAACTTAATATAAAGAAAAATGTTCAATTTGTAAATTTTATATGGAAGGTAATAAGCTTCTCATCATTTCTCATTTATAAGTATGTTGCATTTTACAGTTTTCTCTATATAGGTGTTCAACTATAGTATATATAACTTCACAATATGGGCTTGCAAGTTATTGTCTAAATACTAAGCATATTGTTCTATATTTGTTGTTTGATATTTTGGCCAACTATTTTGTAATCAAGTTATGTTATGGCTTAGTGGTTGGGATGGGGTGCTATGTATACACCATGTAAAAAACCCAAGGTTTAATTTTAGTAAAAAACCCAAGTACAAACCCTAGTAAAAAATCCAAGTACAAACTATAGTAAGTATAGTTCTCCTGTGTGTGCGCGTGTGTGTGAGGGAAGGTGTTTAAGCTTTTATAATTGGTTTTCCTCTATCATCAAATAGACTTAACACATGTCCGATAAGCCAAAATGGTTTAAGCAATGTTAATAGGACTCTCTCTCTCTCTCTCTCCATTTTAAAGTTCAATGCTTCAATATATGTTATTCATCATCAAAGTTATTTTAACTGCTTTGCAAAATGCTAAGCCGGTGGGAAGGATAATTTAGAGTATTGGAGAGGGTATGAAAATGCAAATATAAAGCTCAATGATTCAATATTTGGTATTTGTCATTGAATTCATTTTAACTCCTTTGTGAAACAATGGGTTGGAGGGAAAGATAAATTAGAACATTAGGGAGCAAAAGAAGTGTGTGTGTGTGTTAGGGACCTAACTCCTCACGTAGGTAGAATAATATATTCCGATGTAATAAAGGTCAATATTAATAAGGCCTAGCAATAAGGATAAATAAGTCGAATGTAAGAAGACCTAATAGAAGCTTCGGCTTCTAGAAGGATCTTCCTCTAAATGGTTCGTTTGATAGTCATATTTAGTATAAATAGGAGTCGAGGGTATGAGAACTGTTGTCTTGGATATTATTATAATAGAGCTCTACTCGACTGAAGGTTGCCCCCTCGAAGAGGCAAGCGAACATTGCTCTCAGTAATCAAAGTGTTCTTTTTGGTGTTATTCTGATATCATTTCAGTATTATTGTGGTTTTATTCTGGTTATACTGTTGTTTATCTGCAATTTCTAGCATTTTATTTCTATTCTTCATACTTTTATATATGGAATATTACAAGTGGTATCAGAGCACCTTCCTCGGCAGAAAATTGTAGGTTAATTTTTTTCAGGGTAGAGACGTATTTTGGCATCTTTAAGCTACAAAGATTTGTCGTTATGTGCATAAACCCGCGGTCGGGGATTCATACACGTAGGAAATACAAGTGGTACTTAAGCGCACATTTGTTGGCCACCCTTGTAACCCTTTGTTGGCACAGGGGAAGACCCAGGGTTCAATGCTACAACAATGCACCAACAAAACCCTAACTACCAGCCCTTTTAGCAACACCTGCGAAGCAGATGAAGTCTCACTCGAGGTAGAGGCAGGGGTGGTTGCAAGACTCAAGTGTCTGCAACCTTAGCTGGGACACATATCTGTGATTCTAATACTTAATAGAGCACTTAGTACCGTCAGTTCCTCAATATGCAATCAATATCCACTTCGTTGATAAGACAGAGCTTTGCAGCATTCACACTGATCTAACGTATTCAAGCACTTAGCATAGGTAAATCGATCAGATCTAGCAGATCAAGCACTAAGCACATTCATATCGATCAGATCTAACATCCATATACATCATTAGCACAAAGCATAAGCAGATTTATCCATTTCTATCAAGCACTTGGCAAAAGAAGACATAAACACATCAAGACAAGCACAAAGCAAGACAACATAGTGTTTACATGGTTCACCCCGACCCTGGGGCTACGTCCACCAACTCTTCTTCTTTATCAACTTCCTTAATAGGTTACATGCACAGAGCCTCAGAACCCTTCTTCGCATAGGATAGAAGATCTGCGCAGCTGACTAGATCCTTCTTCCTTGCGTTACAACACAAATCCTTCCACTGTTTGTTACAACCACTTGCACTTAGCTATGCAAGTCACTTACAGTCATGCACAAAGCACTTATAGACCCTACTTGCAATTAGCATACATTTACATCGAACTAGCGGCCTCACATCACATAGATGCCCTTCCTTACATTGCCTAGACATCTATTTATACATTACAAAATAGGCCTAAGCATGGGTAAACCCATGGCCCGACATCCCAATCCCATTACATAATCCCAAAAACCCAAAAAGGACCCAAAAAGGGGTCGAGATCTTGTGATCTCCGCTTCATCTTGCGCTCCTCCTTCGATAGGCTGTCGAAGTCCCAAAATAGGTCAACATAACCAAGAATATCCCAAAACTTGGTCAAGGGCCAACAGGCCCCCAACACTCACCCGTGACTCGTCCCGAGTCACTCTGGTCTGACTAGTTCTGCCTCGAATGCCTCGAGCTTGGCTTGAGATACTTTGACCTACTCCTGTGCTATGATCTCTTGCTCGGTGAACTCCTAGATCACTGCGTCATTCACTGGCCCTTTTAGGAGTTGTTCTGCTGCATTCACAACCTGTTCTAGCTCTGCTCCTCGACTTTCAACCTCTGTGAATAATTGGCACGCCGTATCTTGTACTGGTTGGAGCCGTTGAGTTACTTCCATAAATTTGATTTGAATCATATGGGTCTGCTGCTGGGTGGTGCGTTGCTCTTGAGACCGCTTCATTCTTTCCATGGGTGACAAGGCCTTCAGCTGCGCCTATAGTGTGTTTGTGTGCTGCTTCGCTTCTTTGAGCTCCGACTCCAATGCCTGTAACTCTGGATTCTCGGTGAGGTTCTCATATGTTTGGGTGCTTCAGTTACTCAGTTCCTTGCATTCCAAAGAAAGATCTTTTAGAATGTCAACTGCGATGCTGGTAGTTGCTTCCCTTAGGTCTCTTATGTCTTGCAGGGTTTCGGGCACAGTGCGTAGTTCCAAATCTGCGATGGGTTTTTGTAGTTGCTGGATCACTTCTTCAAGTTGCGCCACTTGTTGTGGAACTCTCTCTTCGGTCTTTACTTCTACGACTGTCACAGAGCGAAGTGTTCTATGGACCATTTCTTTTACTTCGAGTTGCTCTGCAAGCAACTGTTTCTTGCTTTGCTGCAGCTATGTTTTTTCTTCATCCCACTTTGCTTGGAGAGAAATCTTTTCTCGTTCTGTAGGACACCTGTAGACAATCCTTTCTCTGACTTGACTCTTTCAGTCATCAATTCAAGGAGTACTTATGTCACTGATTCTTCAACTGTGGTGAGCTCGTCGAACATACGCACTCGGGATTAGCGATATCGGGTTCACGATTAACTCAGATGGTGTAATGAAATAAATGACAGTAAGGCGATGATCATTGTATACATTTCACTTAGTGCGCGGGCTCAAATTCTCAGTTAGAAGAAGTGTTCTCTGTGCATGGCGCGACGGGATAAATAGGTAACTCGTCAACGGTTCGCTTGTAACGGGTATGAAGCCTCATTAACTCTTGTTCTGTCCATTATGGCGTGGTCCAACGGTCTGGTGGTGAACCATAAATGCTTTCTGAACCGTTCAGAGAAACAATTGAACGGATATATCGTTCCTAACGGCTATATTGCTTCGCCATGGCGAAGTGCCATGTGTCACTATTCTGATATCCCGACGAAGCTCCAATTTTGCAAATTTCCTTTCCGTGAAGTTCCCTCTGGAACCTTCTGTAACTTTTCAATCTTAGCCCTCTTCTTACTTAGATTTCTAGCCTTCTTTCCAGTAAGCTTTGTCTCGGTATTCCTTTTTCCATTATGATTCTTATCTTCTTTTGACATAGTCACTGCGCGTTGTTGAGATTCTTTCCTAGGATTCAGGGGTAACACCTCTTCTTTATCTGAGATAGGTACTTCGGTCTTCTATGAGTCCTCTAATGATCTTGTAGCTTCGACATCTATGCCGCTAGTGTTAAATAGCTTCGATCTATTCTCTTGTTCTTCAATCAAGTGTGCGACCATTCTGGTCATGAAATCTTTTAACTCTTGTTTCTTCTACTCCAAAACTTCTTCTTCTTCCTTTCGTTTGGCTTGATCTCTATCAATCCAAGGTTTTCCTAGTAACACGGTAAATGGAGCGCTGTCCTCAATAAATTTAATAATCTCAAAATCTTCTTCTGTCGAAGTTCCATTAGCATTCATAGATATCTGAGTGAGCTTTCCACATAGGTGTACCAGTTTTCCTCTTAATAACCCTATTCCTCCTAATGAAGGAATCGTAGCAGGCCTCCCTATAGTTTCCCAATTTCTCTCTTTCATGATATTCACTTGTGTTTCCTCATCTAGAACACAGTCAATGTCGAAGTCTCCTATTCTTGCTTCAAGGAATTCTTTTTCTTTAAAGATCTCTGATAATCTAACATGTCGGTGGTCCTTCAAGGTTTCTTTCATCTATAGCAATACTTTCTTTGATTCTTTCTGTGGTTCTACTATTTCAGGATCCACCTTAGGGTTTTCTTGATGCAGATTCATTCCTTCAATATTAGCAATCATTCTAGGGCAATCCAACACTTCATGGTCCATAGCTTTGCAACAAAGACAACCAGGTCTTTTCCCAGGGAATTCCTTAGCAAGATGTCATGGTCTTCTGCAACTATAATAGAGGGTTAATCCTCTCTTTATTTTAAACGATCCCCAACTTCTCCCGTACTGCACGCTAAGATCATGGGAGCTAATCTGTAAAAAATTCTTTCTAGGATCTTGCATCCATTTGTTAGTCCAACCATTTTTTCTATGCATAGGTATAACATATCTTTCACTATTCTTATCAGATCTATTCATATCAAACCTTCTTTCATCTATTAGTGCCCTAATTTGTAAGCTAGAACAAAATCTATCAAACATACCTAGATCCATACTCTAGAAACAAAAAATTTCACTTATCTTACTTTTACATAGCACAAAGCTTTCAGATCTAGAATTTTTATACTATTCTTACCTTTATCAGAGCACAGAGATTATAGATCTTACCTCTCTTCTTCAGATCTGACCTCCTTTCTTCAGATCTGACCTATTTTCTTGACACAAAGCTTCATAGATCAAGTAAAATGTTGTGCACTAGGGAAACATATCAACACACAAAGATTTCACAGTTTCGGGATAGATCTTTGCACAAAGATTTTTCTTTCTTAGTTCCCAGCAATCACAGTTTCAGGTCTCGGCAACAGAACCATTTGTTGGCACAGGGGAAGACTCGGGGTTCAACGCTACAATAACGCACCAACAAAACCCTAACTACCGACCCTTTCGGCAACACCCGCGAAGCAGATGAAGTCTCACCCGAGGTAGAGGCAGGGGTGGTTGCAAGGATCAAGTGTCTGCAACCTTAGCTGGGACACAGATCTGTGATTCTAATACTTAATAGAGCACTTAGCACCATCAGTTCCTCAATATGCAATCAATATCCACTTCGCTGATAAAACAAAGCTTCACAACATTCACATTGATCTAACGTATTCAAGCACTTAGCATAGGTAAATCGATCAAATCTAGTAGATCAAGAACTAAGCACATTCATATCGATCAGATCTAACATCCATATACATAATTAGCACAAAGCATAGGCAGATTTATCCATCTCTATCAAGCACTTAGCAAAAGAAGACATAAACACATCAAGACAAGCACAAAATAAGACAACACAGTGTTTACATGGTTCACCCCCACCCTGGGGCTACGTCCACCAACTCTTCTTCTTTATTAGCTTCCTTAATAGGTTACATGCACAGAGCCTCAGAACCTTCTCCGCATAGGATAGAAGATCTGCCCAGCTCGCTAGATCCTTATTCCTTGCATTACAACACAAAGCCTTCCACCGTCTGTTACACCCACTTTCACTTAGCTCTGCAAGTCACTTACAGTCATGCACAAAGTACTTACAGACCCTACTTGCACTTATCATACATTTACATCGAACTAGTGACCTCACATCACATAGATGCCCTTCCTTACATTGCCTAGACATCTATTTATACATTACAAAATAGGACTAAGAATGGGTAAACCCATGGGCCGACATTCCAATCCCATTACATAATCCCAAAAAACCAAAAAGGACCCAAAATGGGGCCGATATCTCATGATCTCTTCTTCGTCTTGTGCTCCTCCTTCGACAGGCTGTCGAAGTCCCAAAATAGGTCAACATGACTAAGAATCTCCCAAAACTTGGTCAAGGGCCAACACCCTTGTTGGTACCCATTCGAGTGGCAGCGCATCAGACAACACCTGTATACAAATCAACCTAGATTTCATGAAGCCCTCTTTAGATAAACTGATCGATCGCCTGACTGCTATAGTGACACTGAGAACAACACTTGGGAAGATACTCTCTAGTACCTGGGTAGTCAGGTAGTACGGCTAAGGGCATGGTATTGCCTCCTTAGTTGGTGCCTTGAGATATTGGGTTGAGTACTACTGTTGGACCCCGTACGTATATCAAAGAGCTATAGCACAAGGAAAACCTTTATCTGTAGAACCCTTGAATACCTAACCCTTGGGGACGGAAAAAAAAAAAAAAAACTGGACAAGATCTAGTGTCGCGCAACTGTGTTCGAGTTGCCCAATCACTAAACATTTCTTCCTGATTAATAATTTGGGCATTTCATCACTGTAGTATTCTTTAGACTGGAGTATAACTCCGCATGTGTAAAAAAAAAAAAAAATGTAATCCTGAATTCTGGATTTTGTTGCATCATTATTTGAGACTTATTCCATTGGATTTATCTCTTCGCCCTTATCACATTCATACCTATTATTTTTCAAAAACAAATTTGACCCCACCCTCCCCTTTTCAATTCCCTCGTCATCATGGCCCATACCCGTAGCCAAGACTTGGAAGCTCGCTTCAATACCTTGCAATCTAATTTCACAGAGACCCAACAAGAAGTGAGACAACTCAATGCCAATATTTCCACCATCAATAAAAACATGCATTCCTCCATCGCCGCCTCAATCGAGGAACTCAAAAAGACCTCAAACAAGACATCACTACCCATATTGAATCTATCTCTTTGATGATCTGCATCAAGATGCATATCCCTGCATATCCCCCTTTATCTGACCCACCTTTGCATACCAAAGCTAAAACTTCCTCTCATTCCCATCACTTTCAGCGTGACCTACGCCTTCCGTGTGTGGATGTGACCAAATTTGATGGCTCAGATCCCACCGGTTGGGTAACTCAAATGGAACATTATTTCTCTTTGTATGGCATTACAAATGACTTGGCCAAACTCTAGTATGGTGTTCTCCATCTAGATCAAGAATGTTGGCAATGGTGGCAATGGAGAAAAAATGCCCGTCAAGGGTATGTTTCTTGGACACACTTTGTGGTAGAGCTTTATAAATTCTTTGAAACTGACACCAACCATTTAGGTCGTTTGACAAAGTTGAAACAATCTGGCATAGTGGAAGACTTTATAACTTCTTTTGAACGACTGGCTTTTCGTATAGAGGGCATGTCTGATGCTTTTTTCCGAGAATGTTTTATCAGTGGCCTCAAGGATGAAATTCGTGCCCATGTCCTCATGGCTCGACCTCAGAGTTGGGTGGAGGCTACTAAATGAGCTAAGGAATCACAATAGGTTGTCTCTTCTCAAAACCGGAAACCATAATTTATTCCTTGCACTAAACGAGTAAATCCTACTCCTTCTTCTACTCCACTAAAGATCCAAAAATTGACCAGGGTCGAAATGGTTGAACGCCAACTCAAATTCCTTTGTTATAATTGTGATGACAAATATTTTCTGGGACACAAGTGTAAGGAACAAATCTTTTTTATGGCCATCTCAGAGGATGTTTCAGAATAGGATGTTGAAGCTCCCCTTGTGTCTGAGTCACCTGAACCCACTGACATAACCCCTCCCTCATACCCTCCCGAAGTAGAACCTGTCATTTCCCTAAATGATCTCACTAGCTTCTCTGCTCCCCAAACCCTCAAACTAATTGACTACATCAAGCATAGGAAGGTCATCATTCTTTTTGATAGTGGAAGCACCCATAATTTTATTCACCGCCGCATTGCCCAAGAAACTAATTGCTATATCCGTGCAGTCAATAATTTCCAAATCATGATTGCCAATGGTGGGTCCATGAAATGTGGGGGGCGTTGTGAAAATGTGTGTCTTCAAATTGGTGACTACCACCTGAAATCTCATATGTTTTCTATCGACATGGGCGATTGTAACATTGTGTTGGGTGCAGACTAGCTAAGGACTTTGGGTCCTATTCTCACGGATTTTAAGGAATTAACCATGCAATTTGACCAGGAGGGCCAACAATATAAGTTCCAAGGCATCACCACTGGTTCCCCTGAGATCATTAGTTCCCATCGCATGGAAAAAATGCTCAAAAAAGGTTATTCGGGCGTTATTTCCCAACTCCATGCCATACAATCCACTGAGACACCCTCTGTGTCGTAGGACCTCCAATCCATGCTCTCTAAACATCAAGTGTTTTTTTCCACTCCCCAGGGACTCCCTCCTTCCTGCAGTGTTCATGATCATTCCATTCCCCTTGTCCCAGGAATACTTCCTCCCAATATCCGTCCCTATCATCACCCCTTTTCCCAAAAAAATGAAATTGAGAAAATGGTTCAAGAACTGCTTAACGTAGGTGTTATACGTCCTAGTACGAGCCCCTTCTCTTCTTCTGTGGTCATGGTCATGAAGAAAGAAGGTTCTTGGCGCATGTGTCCTGAATTCTACGCCCTCAACAAGCTCACCATTAAAGACAAATTTCCCATTCCTTTCATTGATGACCTCTTGGATGAATTGAGTGGCACCCAGTTCTTTACTAAACCTGATCTTCATTCTGGCTACCACCAAATCTGTATGAAAGAGGCAGTCATTCCTAAGAATTCCTTTAGAACTCATGAGGGCCACTATGAGTTTTTGGTCATGCCCTTTGTCTTGTGTAATGCTCCCTCCACTTTTCAAAGCCTCATGAATCATGTCTTCCGTCCTTTTCTCCGTCATTTTGTCTTAGTTTTCTTTGATGATATCTTCCTCTATAGAAAAATGTAATGTCCCCAAGGTCGAGCCCTATTTTAAATCATATCTATGAAGTATAAAGCTTGTTTATGAACTGTAATTCAAGTTTATAAGGCTGGTGAACCAAGTTATATAAGCTAGTGGGCTTATGTGTTATTAGGCCAGGGAGCCTAAGTGTTGAAGGCCAGGAGCCTGATTTTTGTACATGTAATTATGCACATTATTAATACAAAACATCTCTGCGTTTGGACTGACCACGATGAATGAGTGATGGGGGACTAATCTTCCACAAAACTTGGGTAAGGGATTGGGGGATGGAAGGTTAAAAAGAGAGGCTAAGTGTGGAGCCTAGGGGCTTAAGTCCTTGGGAATAATATTTTAATATTATCCCAAAAGCCATGTGAAATCTATGTTTTGTCCTAAGTTCCCGGGGAGTGATGCATGCAGATTCATGGGTGACATGTGTCGACCCAGGCGCATGCGATTTAACCCAGGAAATGAGTCATGTTGGGGGTTCTCTTTCCATTCCGTCAACTATTGCGTAAGAGTTGGGTGGGCATTCCTCCAACCATCACCTGAACCCAGGGTTTGACCTTCCAATTCCTCCATCCTCCATATGTACGTGTTTGGCCTCTGTGATTGAACCTCTGTACACCTTACGCATCTCTGAAACCAGAGAGGGGAGTCTGTTCCTTATTGCTGGTTGGGAGAACCGAAAGTTCTGTAATTGTTGAGCCATGCATCCTGTGTTGCTTGCCGGAAATATTAACGCATCCTGTAATCGTGGAGCTGCGCTATGCTTTAGCGCTGATCGTTTCCGTTTCGGGTGTCCATACCCATTTTCCCAATTGACTGTTGTGGCCACGCAGTGTTGGACTGCGTGTGGCTTGCTGGCCAGTGTGAGGGAGGTGATTGTTGTTGAAGAGGCAAGTTACCCAGTCTATGAGTGAATCTCTCCGGGTGAGAGAGTGCACGGAGGAAGTGAGAACTCCTGGAAGGAGTCTTGTAGCTGCCACAGAGCTCGAAGACTTCCGGTCCGATCTGTTGCTGAAGCCCAAGGGAAGGGAGGTTAGCAGCCGATGGGATGTCATGGTGACAGTGAAGGTGCATACTCCTGGGGTGGGACAGACATGTGGGGAATGAGAGTCTATGGGTACTGGGCATAAGTGGCTCCTGGGAGAGAATCCTTCTCCTATGACTGTGTGTCTTCCTGTATTCCCTGCCTAGCCTAGGAATCCCTACCTAGTGGAGCTTAGTCCCATCTCGGGGGTGACCTACTGCTGAGAATGATGAGCAACGTGGTCTAAGGCTAGGAGGTTCGTGGGAGGTCTACACGTAGTTGGTGAATTACATCTAGTGTAAAAGATAAGTATATACATGCATATAATTTCAATTAAATATGCATGTCTGTGATTCTAGCAATGTTTACATGTATTCCACTGTATTCGTGAATTATTGTTAATGCTGTGGATTATGTATGCTAACGGTATTAATGTGCTTACGTTGTGTTTAACTGTAATTAAGAAATTGTATTTCATAAGAATGCATAATATGTTGCAGTAGTGTTTTTCCACGTAGTAATGTTGGCTTGACAATGGGGTTGATGGTCGGGAACATTACAGTATGGTATCAAATCCTAGTTTCAACAGTGAGCCTGGATGGGCTGGATAAGTGGTCTTTGGACCGAGGTTTTGAGAAGAAATTGTGTTTGGAGGACTAATTTCAGACCTCATAATGTTTCTAAGTGTCAACGGACTACTTGACCATGTTACAAAGCTCAGGAGGTGTAGCGGTATTATAAAATTGCATCTGGTGTGGTATATGGCCACAAGGAGAGAGAGAAATCCACACCAGAAGTGTTGGAGCCATAAAATCTATTCGGGAGGAAAGGAGAACCCTCACAACCATCGATCTAAGAGAGATCTGGACTGTTAATTGTCCAGGAAGAAATCGACATTTCAGGAATAGGGAGGACGAAGGTGGAAAATCTTTCGACCTCGTGGCACACGAAATCCCGATACGCGAAATGTTGATGAGATCTGAGTTGTCAGATCATGGGGAATTAGGACCATTGGATCAAGTAGATGAAAGTTCAGAAGGAGGGTACCAAGTCATTGGCCAGAATTCCTTGAGAAGCAGAGTTGGAC
>JASDQU010237761.1:6504-16929 GCA_032191745.1 Picea mariana | reverse complement strand
TCAATTAATTAATATCATCTAGATATCTTTATAAGAGCTGAAGTAATATCATGTATCTATTTTTGTGATTAAAACATAAATTGCATTTAACAATTTATTGTTAATTTACATTTACTTTACATATGAGTTTTTAAGTTTAAGATTTGGTTTCATCGCTAACTCCATTAATCAATTGAAAAAAAAATCAAATTAATCGTTGTTTCACCCTAACTGAAACTCTATTAATTAATTAAAAAAAATAAAAATTAAATAAAGTATTGTTTTTCTTATTTTTTCTAGACATTCATATTCAATAGATTTAGCTTTTCGAGTTTTAGTTTTTTTTTGTTTTCCATGTAACAGCTTTATGTTTCCATGTGTGTTACATAAAACTCAAACTTTTCAAGTTTTAGTTCCTTCTTCTGTTTTCTATTTAACACATTTGTATATGTTTCCATGTGTTACACAAAACTCAAACTTTGGAATATTGTCATAGTCACATTTTTTTGAAAAAGTACTTTGTTAGTTTAGTGGATGACTTTTTTTTATCTTATTAGTCTCTCCCATAAAGACTATATAAATCGGTTTTCATTCTGCATGGATATCAACGCTAAAGCTTATATGGTTAAACCATTTTTAAATTGACGTTTTTACCTGAAGTTATAAGAAGAAACTCATACAATTTATGCTTTAGCCTAAGTTTGAATGGGACGATGTCTTATTTAGTATATGAATATGTTTGCGGAATTTATATCAATCTGGCAGACAATACAACATGTTTTAACCTAAGTTTCTTTTTTATCCTAAGTTTGAACTTTGAGGTTTTATTTGGCCACATAATTAGGTTGTTTTGACCTTTGTCTCCTAGTTACTACATGTTCCACATCTCCTCCTTCCTTATCTTATGCTACATGTTTCACATCTCTTCCTTCCTCATCTTATGCTACATGTTCCATGTCATATTCTTCTTCATGCTCTATTTTGGAGGGATCATCTTTCCAATTAAGTTTGTTGTGGCATGTCCAACAACTATAATTGTATTTTCCAACTATAGCTTGCATGGAAGATGCCTTTATTTCCTCTTGGAAAGCAACGTCTATTTCCTCCTTAGATCTCTAAAGATGTTCTAAACATTCTTTTTTCTTCATGTCTTTTTGTTATTTCGTCTGATCCCTATATACTTGGGATGGAGAAACAAAGTGTAATGGAAAGTAGAGTCAATGAAAAAAAGAAATGAGAAATTAAACAATGCAACAAAAAACTTACTGAAAACTTCTTGTTGTTCTTCATGACTCTGGAGTTACCACCAACATCTCATTAAGATATATTGTGTACATAAATAAACAATCAAACAATCAGGTTTCAATCTCAAATTGGTAATTATAACAAATTAGACACTTTTCATATTCATAGTATGTATAATTTGTATACTTTAGTATGTATAATTTGTATGCTTTGTTCGAAATTATATGCATCTTCAACACTACCTACTATGGATTCCAACTTTCAGAAATTATGAATCTAGACTCTCATTTAGTGGTGGCACATTTTCATTTTTGGTGTCCATAGCCTTCATGGACCCCCTTGAGTGGGACACCCTTGCGGGTTTGTCTCCAAACCTCTTGGTCCTTGCTAAGTCATAATTTTCCTGCTAGGCACTAGCTTTCCAATGATTAGCACTAGCCTAGGATTTATAGTGGCGACCAACTATGAAAAACTTTAGGGGCTATATATGGCCCATGGAATAATTTTCCTTTCTTTTTCCAAAAAAAAAGATTCCCCCATTTTTTCTAAAAAAGATTCACCCAAATTCTATAGAATAAAATTATTTTGCCCAACAAATAACCCAAATTTTATAGAAAATATATAAATCCTTAGAAATATGGATATTTTTATAAAAATGTCACCAAACATTTTATAGTTTGCATATTAACGACTACTAATATTCATTGAGGTTTCTACATTCTGATATAAATTTCCATCTTTAAAATTATCCCTGTAGCCAACTGGATTTGAACCTTGCCTCACCTAGGTAATCACATCCAATTATTGATTCCCCTAGATATAAAAAAAAGAACATATCACAATATCTCCACCGTTATGTATGAAATTGGAGGATTGCATTTCAAAGTTTTGGTCTTTATTACAATTTGATAAAATCTATAAATTAATTTGTATTAATAGTATTTTATTATGTTGGATCCTTTAATGTACAATTTCAAGAATGTAAGTTACTTAACTAAATATTTATAATAACTTGTTTCTATAGAAGAGTCACTCAATAAGCTTAAAAACCATGTAGGAAAGAAGTAAAGTCGACACAGGTGATGTATAACTAAAATGCCATGAGGTCTTAAGACTTCCTAGAAGTTGAATAGACTTATGTGTATTGCATGTAGTGGTCATGAATTGGCATCCACTTGTATTTGATGTTTTCTCCTTGGCATCGACTTCCACTTGGTTTGTAATATCCCAAACTTTACTCTTGAATTATTTGTAATTAAATGCTTAAAATCTTTACATGGATGTTTTATAACTCTCCTACATTGACACCATACCATGGTGTTGTGATTAGTGCACATATTTTTGTTTTTCATATATTAAATAACAAGAACAACATCATCTAATATTGAGCATCTATAAAGGGTATGATATCATAAGAGGGATTTATGCCTAAGGGGGTTTTATGCCTAAACCATCTACCTTATGCTACCTAGAACCCTCACCCAATTTTAATTTTTAATTTCAAATCAAAAAGGAGTTAAGAGCAGTGGAGGAAAAAAATTCCTCAATCTATGTCACAACTCTTAAAATTTAATAAAGTATCTCTCGTACATTATTGGAACTAGAAAGAGAAGTTGAATTTTATTTCTCCATCCATTAAGTATGAGGGAAGTTGGAATGAGGAGAGGAGAGTTGTTAGAAAGAGGAGTGGGAAATAGTTTTTATAGGTTGGACATTGTAAAAGGGGAGCCAAGCCCACAATATATGAACAAGCCATGAATGGAATCTTGTAGCATTGAGAAAAAGAAAAGAAACCATGGATAACTTTGTTGAAACATCATCGTGGACTGTCTATGAAAAAATTGGATAGCACGAGAAGGAGTAGGTTCTGAGGTAATGGAAAAAACAGAAGGAGATGATCCTTGTGTTGTGTGGGGAAGGTATGTGGGTGCCTTAATGTTGATCTGTCATCAAGAAATATGCAGAAGAAAGCATTGTCTTAAGTCCAAATTTTAGAGTTAATTATCCCTGCTTCTCCTTGGTGGTATCATATCATGGATAGGGGTTGGATTCCATTGAATATTTGACTACGGTTGGGTGAAATTGCTTGCTCAATTGGTTATTGGTCTACAGTACCCAAAAGATAAGTTAAAATTTTATGTTTTGAAATTTATATATGTGTGAATTGAAATTCGTCAAATTCTATCTTTGGTTATATGAATCTTTGCAGACCAATTTTTACAATCATTGTTGAATTTAAGTCTCATCAAACTCCTCTCTGTGGAGGGTTCCTCCCATCTGCTAGTAATAAATTATTTCTATAGGAGATGGCAATCCCAAAATTTATCTAATGGGAATTATTATATAATGATAATAATCCATGCTTTTGAGTGGAATTGGGTTGTTGTTGAAAGGACTCGGGAAATTTTTTGTCAGTCTTTAAAGTGTCTCCTATCTCCAAATTTTGTTTTGGTTCTATTGCAACTTTCCTTCTTCCCTTTGTAGGGTTAAAATATGAAATTTGGTTAAATTACTTTTTCCCTTGTTACTTACAGTCATGAATTCTCCTTTGCTTTCCCTTACACTATGATTATAGACTTACTTTGTTCCATTATGTACTTATTTAGTACATGCACTCGTTTTCCCTATTATTATTTCCAAATTTCAATTGTATATAAGAGAGGATTGTCAAATGTAGTGAAAGTGCAAGGAAATAGTGAATTTTGTGTCCAAAGTCTTCTCCTTCAACCAACCTAAATCTAGATTTATACTTGCATATTTATTAATTATGGATTGAATTTGCTTTCAAATCCATGTATGTAGTTACTTTGGCTCCAAGAAAATTCTACCAGTGACGAATATCACTTTCAACTTGTGTTTAAAATTTAGTGATTATTGCACCGAGACATATATTCAATCTGGTATAAAAATATTGAATTCAAGTGGGATAACTCAATATGTTACAACATATTCTTTCAAGGTCATCGGTTGTCATGCTAGTAATTAATATCTGAAATTACTTTAGCATGTAGCATAAAGTTCAATTTTCTTTGCATTCATTGGTTCTTTATGGTTCAAATGAAGAGGGATACCCTTGATATCGATTCATGTAAGTATAAATAAATGGATGCATGTCATTGTTGGAATTAAATAAAATTAGAGTCTCTCATATTTTCTGATTGTAATGATTGTGTTTTTATTTTTCAAAAGGTAGAAGTAAAGTATTATGATTTTGTATTAATATGTTAGTCATATAGTTCAAGAGAATGGGTTGTAAGAGTCTAATATTATTCTCTCTTTATCTCTCTATACACACACATGTGCACACACACACACACACACACACACACACAAATTTATAGTTGAAATTAAAAATAACAAAAATACACATATAAAGCAAGGGACATCGAGAATTACACTAAGATACCTCCGAAGGGGAAAATCTATATTACATCATAACATTCCTATATGTACATTCTATTGTACCAATAGTATATTTGTATAACCATAGGTGACCATAACTACTAAGTCTTAATTAGGTGACATGTACCTTTTACTCCCCCTGCATTATTATCAATCTTGATTGTGGGTATCCTTTGGCTTACCTTCAACTATTACATTTCTAAAGTGGTTTCAACTCACCATAAACCATTGCATCAAGTGATTTYTRGTTGATCATGAACTTATCTCTGTCATGACAAGTGGTTTTAGYTTACTACAAACATAYAACAAATATTATGGGGGTATACATGCCTCTTCATGGTTTACATCATCATTTCACTTAGGTACATACAATTTCAAATTTTGTTGYARGAAAATATAACACTTTTACAAACATAAGACCAATATCATCTTTGTTTCCATCATCAAAACAACATTATCAAAGAGGATATTCAAACTTCTTAGGGATCTCATTCTCTATGAATATCAAATTATATAACACATGGTACTTCTTATTTACCTKTTTTGCTTCCTTCTCTGTTCTTTGCCTTCTTTTTTTGTTGTAGTWTTTKATCCCTTCRCCACTTTCGCTACTTCATTTTTTACCATCCTTTCCTCTTTCCTCTTCAATATGCCCTCATATTTATCTTMTTTTRTTTATGTCTTAGAGTCTTTCTTCTGTTATATGCTTATGTCATGGAGTCATCATATTCATTAGTCTTCATTTTGTTTCCATCTTCTATTATTATGGAGTCAACACCTTATTTTCTCTTCTCCATCTGCTTCTTGAGTAATTCTTCTCAATACCTGCATAAAATTGTTCTTGTAGGAGGGACATATCCATCCAATAAGACACTTGCAATATTCTTCATTCATTTGCAATCACATGTTTTGATCCAAATTTTATGAGCAGAACAAAATGAATACAGATTTTTAAAATATGCTTAACACAAAATAACAGATATACGGTAGAACTAGTTTTCTATTCAATAAGGAAATAATTTGAAACTGTAAAATGTAGAGGAAAACAAGCTTGCTGGAATGGTGGTGGCGTATCTCTGAGAAGAGATGTGGCAACTGCACTCATTCGTAAGAAGAAGATTGCAATGAGGCTCTGAAGGAATTTTTACAATAAAAAGGAATGTCAAAAACACTAGACATCCAAAAACCTAACCCTAGGAGATCAAGCACAAAAATTCATGTGGGCCCCATTTGGGTAAGTTAGTACATCAACCTCGCGTGGTCGTAACTTTTGCATACAATCTTCATTTTAGGTGCACGATAGCCCATTGGAAAGGTATCGTCGAGGAGATTCATTTTGGGGGCTCAATCTGATCCTTCGACTATCATTGAGAATATCAATCCCGAAAAACCTTCATTTAGGCCCTCAAAATGGCCTCGAAAGTTAAAAACTGTTAAAAATAGTAAATTGCCAAAATTGCGAGAAACTTGTTTTGAGAAAGCTGTAAAAGGTAGATGGCCACCTATATCCACTTGGATCAATTCTCCCTCTTTATAAATAAATGGTCTCCATTGTGTTGAGTTCCCCCATCATATGAGTAAATTTCTACTGAATTTGGCCTCGGGTGAGCCACTTTCCTTGGTGTAGGAGCTTCCCTGCTTTAATGAGTCGATAAAGTTGGATCCTTTGTTGTTGAGTGCCCTTGATATGTGTGTCCACAATATGATCATTGGATGCTTGTTGCATGGAGTTAGGGTTGAGCTCTTTTTGTGTCAACTACTTTTCTATCTCTAAGGTGTCCAATAATGGTGGGAAATATGGTTGATGAAGAGCCATGTTGAAGACTGGGTGCATGCCAAGGAAAGGGGGAACGTTGAGCTCAAATGAATTGTCACCCACACCCTTGGTGATGGTGTACGATCCATAACAGAGTGGATGAAGCATTCGATGGGGCCCTGTAAGGCATTCTTTTTTAAAGTGCAACCAAAATTTATCTCCCACCTAAAACTTATGTGGCACTTAATGTTGATCATGGTGTTGCTTGTACTTTGCATTATACTTCTGTAGAATATCATAAAACTGTTAGTGGATGTGTTGGATCTGATCAATTAACCAGGTGGCTTTTTCATCTTCTGGTGGAGTAGGGGACAAGTCAACCAAGGTGTTCACCACGGGTAGTGCAACATCCATGGGGCCCAATGGTTGGAATCCCAACCCCACCTGAAAGGGTTTGTGGCCAGTTGAGCTATGTAGGGATCAGTTGTAGCTATGTTGGACATAGGGAAGACTCTCATCCCATGTATGGGGGTGTTTTGAATTATACGTGAGAAGGATATGTACAATCATCCTATTGACGACCTTAGTTTTTCCATCTATCTGGGGGTGGAAGGAAGTGGATTTGGTGAGCTTGGTATCCAGCAGTGACTAGAAGCTTGACCAAAATGTGTTGAGGAACCGACTGTCACGGTCTAAGATACAGGTTTGTGGGATTGCAAAGTGAACCCATACTCGTTCAAAGAAGATCTTGGCAGTGGCTTCTTTTCTGATGTTCTTCTTCCAGGCGGCTAGAATCGCCATCTTGGAAAAGTGATCAACAACCACAAAACACACTCATTTCCCCTCTTAGTAGATGGGAGGCCCGACATGTAGTCCATTGAGATGGATTCCCATGGCCTGTCAAGAGTAGGCAAAGGGGTGTACATGCCCTATTACTTAGTTCTTGGTTTCGCAATAGTGCAGGCAGTGCAGGACATGATATACTTGTCAAAATCCTATTGAAGTTTCAACCAGTAGAAATGTTTTTGCAGAACTACCATTGTCTTTTCGACGCCAAAGTGTCTTTCCACTGAATGTAGTAATCTTCTCAAATCGGCTTCGCGCACTCACTTGATGGAACACAAAGATGGCCCAGATGACACAAAAACCCATCTTGAAGATGGAAATTAGCGACCACTGAGTTGGCGCCCAACATTTGGCATGTGGTGGATAAGTCAGGGTCTATCTCATAGAGGTGGGGCCATATAAAGGTCTCATGGCCACAAGATTCTAGCATTGTGGTGATTTTCGTGACTGGAGGTTGGATGAGGAAATCAAAAAATCGATTGGTACTTCTTGTTTTATACTTGATGTTGAGGTGGAACTGTTGTAAGTATGTGGACCACTTATGATGGCAGTCATTCTACAATTTTCCTTGGGTCTGCATGAACTGTAGTAACTTGTGATCAATGTGGATGATTCTTTCCTTCCCAACAATGTAATGTCTTCACTGGCAGTAGGATTGCACAATAGAGTACATTTATTTTTCGTAAGTAGGGTACTTATAGGCAACATCTGATATTGTTTCACTATGATTTGCCACAGGGTGGATGTGTTGAGTTAGAATAACGCCCACAACATAGAATGAAGCATTTGTCTCGATCTGAAAGGGATGTTGTAGGTCCAGTAATGAAAGTATTGGGGATGAGAACAAATGCTTATTCAAGTCATCGAAGGTTTTTTGTTGGGACAGACCCCACACAAATATTTCCTTACTGCCACCCCTGGTTACTTGGCTAAGGGCCCATGGGATATGAGATAATCCCAACAAGAACCTACAATAGAAATTGGCCAGGCTCAAAAAGCTCCAAAGTTCAATGAGTTTGGTTGGGGCTGGCCAGTCACATATGAACTGGATCTTGGTTGGATCCACATGCACACCATTTCAATCAATGATATAGCCTAAGTAATGGAAATTGTTCATCTCGAAGGATGACTTTTCCAAGTTTGCATATAGTTTGTGTTGTCGCAGGGTCTGCAGAACCTACTGAATACGTTGCAAGTGCTCTGCCCAAGTATTTTTGTAGATGAGGATGTCATCCAGATGCTTCACTACAAAATTATTGGTAAAAGGTCGTAGGATATCACCCATCATCCTCATAAAAGTTGTTGGAGAATTTGTCAAACCAAAGGGCATGACTAGCCACTCAAAAATACCTTCTTTTGACTTGAAGGCAGTCTTTTGTACATATGTCTGTTCTATTGGGACCTGGTGGTAACCAGACTTCATAATGATATTACTGAAGTATTTGGACCCCATGATATGATCAAGGAGGTCATCGATTTGGGGAATTAGGTATGAGTTTCAGACTATGATTTTATTCAGAGCCTAGTAATCAATGCAGAGTCACCAGGTCCCGTCTTTATTCTTCACCAACACTAGTGGGATCCCATAAGGAGATGAGATGGGATGTATGTGCCCCTTTTGGAGCAGTTCTTGGATCTGCCTCTTGATCTCCTCACTTTCTAACAGAGAGCGGTGGTAGACAAGCCCATTGGTAGCGGTGCTCCTTGGGTCAGATCGATGGAATGCTTGACCTGGAAGTGCAGAGGTACCCCGGTAGGAGAGGAAAAGATATATTAGTATTCTTCCATGACCTTATCCACTTTTTTCTTTTGTGTGGATATATTAGTAGCAAAGGCCCTCGATGTGGTTTCTATCTTTCACTCACTCTGAGAGCGAATCATGAAGAAGACAAATTTCTCAGTCTGAGAGATAACCTTCTTGCAATGCTTCTCAGAGATCAAGGAAAAAACATAAGAAGGGACTGCCTTGCCTATCCTATACAATTTCTTATTTAAAGTAACAATAACACTATGAGGCCTAGAATCATATAAAACATGGTTTTTCCATAAATAAGGTTGGCCCAAAAGAACATTACAAACTTCGAGAGGATAAACATCACACAATACCTCGTCTTTGAAGGGCTTGATTTCATACAAAAATCGACACTATTGGCTGACGTGGAGATCACTTCCTTAGAGGAACCATCCAATGGTGTAGGGTTGTGGGTGTGGCAATGTCGGCAGGGCCAGCCCCTAGATGACCTCTATTGAGATGACGTTCTTTTGGCTACCTCTTTCAACGATGAAGTGCAACGGGCTGCCTTTTACCCACATCGATGAATGGAAGAGACACTCACCTTCTTGTGGCTTGTTTGGTTCACCAGGATGGAGCTTGGTGGTAGAAATGGTGGCACCAGGTTCCATGTCAATGATCTATATTCCCCTTTATAGTTATAACTTAGAGTCATAACCCACATCTGATTTAGAGGCTTTCACTTCGGCCACCAGTGACTACTTTGAGCCATAGTCAACCATTTTATGCCAAGGGATCTTGTGGAAGTCGCACCACTTCCTCGTATCTCTCTTTGTCTTTCTGGTGTCCTTCTTTGCTTGCGGCTAGGACTGTTTTTCTTGAAACTATCCATTGTTTCTCTATCCTTTGTTCTATGGGTTGGGGCCACCCCTTTCTAGATTTTGCTGTGAGGGGTTCCCAGGTCCAAATTATCGCGTCTTTTGTTTGAGGTTCTTCTCGATTTTAACGACATATCGGTAGGCCGTGCCCAAGGAAGAGATGTCCATAAATTCCATTTCAGTTCTAATGTATCTCTATAGAGAACTACGATACTTGAGTGCCATATGTCACTCTAAATCTTTGATAACCATATTGGTGCACAAGGTATGGAATATATTTGTGAACTCTGGAACTGCTTTGTCTCTTTCTTGTCGCAGTGTGGTCCATTTATTATACAAGTCTTCATAACTTTTGACAGGGTAGTATTGTTCTTTAACAACATCCCTCAAGGATTCCTAGGTGGCGATTGTAAATAATGAGGGTTCCTCTATTTCCTTTTTATCACAGAAAGTTTCCCACCAATCTTTGACATGGGGAACGGATTTGAGGAGTGAAAAAGTAATATTTTCTCTATTCGAAAAGTTATGGACATAAAAATAACCTTCTAGTAGATTTAACCACTTATCTACAACATCTGCATCTATAT